>CAJHQQ010003041.1:0-52219 GCA_905132885.1 Moricandia moricandioides
TATTTGAATGTATAAGGTATGATTCCGATTTTCTTTGTGATTTTCCAAGTCTCTGTTCCTGAAGCTAAGTTATTATTTCTGTTGATTCATCTCGTTGTAGTGACTTCTGGCACCATCTGCCATGATCGAGGAATCCTTAGCTATAAATGACTTTTCAAAGCAATATGATCTAAGAGGAAGCTTACATGGGCGTTCATAATGATTCGGTTGACACTTCTTCTGAATCTGATATTTTGGCAACGACACGAAGAACTTAGCCAACTACTCATAGAGCTCTAGTTTCAAGCTCAGTCTGAAATTAGCTACTCGAAATGCTACAAAATTCTATCGATGGTTTCAACTAATTCCGAGAGTCTTATGTTTTGTTATACTTTATATCAAAGTCTATTTTTTGTCTACAAACTGTTAAAGTGTTAACGTAATGAACTATTATCTTGCTCTTGGAGTAGACAAAGAGAATGAAGAGGTCCGTTGGTGGGATTCATATCTGTATTACTGTCATGCCAGCGTGAAAACAAATAAAATGGAAAGCTTGCACTAAGTCTTTAAGATCAGTGCGGAGCAGATTTGTGGAAGGTGGGTCCACTTGACAATGGTGAATTTCTGGCTAAAAAATCTGTATATCTTATATTCTAAGAAGAAAACCAAATGGGAAAATATTGCACAAATATTTCGATGTGACCTTATGATGTATGCGAAAACTATGCATATTGACCCTCCTAAAAGCTCAGTCCGTTTTGCCACTGTTTATGATTCACTACTTCAAAAAAATTGGACCCATGATTAATGTATGACAAAACAAGAACAAAGATAAGAAGCTCAAGTCAATCTCACATGACCTTTGTCCGGTAGATGACTGAGAGTCAACTATGGTTGAGAGAACTCGTAGTATAAACCTACCAATAGGTCGATGTTCAACAATTATTATATGTAAAAGATGCAACAAATGTTATTATGATGTCTAAGTTTGAATTTTAAATATTATACTAAAAGCACTAACATGCACAATATCATGAAAACAAAAAATGACATAAGTAATAGATAACACAAGTTTGATTACTGTAAACACTATTCTTAGCAATATAAATTTTACAGTGAGAGAGTATTGAATCATGCCAATGCTTTTATGTTCACAAATTTTTGTCCAAAATTTTAGTGATGGTTCAAGAAAATTTCTCTTTATTTTTAAGAAAAATCAATATTAAACTCACTTTTTTTCAAATTTCAAGGTAAGTGGCTATGATATATTTAGAATTATGTTAAATATGTGATAATGAAACAGAAGATGGAATACATATTATTTAATATGAGAAGCCAATGTCCATTATTCATACCTTGCATAAACTTATGCAGGAAAGTACCTAAAATTGACTTATTCTTGTTTGAATAGGTTTGCCGTTTGAGAATTGATGCATGTGCGTTGTGCATTGTTTGAATCAGGCACTTGGACCTCATGAGAGGAATATGGTCGTGTATCAAACTCCTTTGATGATGGCTGGATGTCAGAAGAAAGGGGGAGACAAAGATCAGCCACATGGAGAGTTCCAAACAGTTTGAGTATGATGCAAGGAAAGCATTGGTGTTTACTTGCCACTGAAGAAATGCCATGATCCAGGGTTTATGAGTTCCTAAACTTCATATGACTTATAAACCCACTGCAAATCCTAGGCTGAGGGTAGTTGCACTCTTTTACCCAAAGTATGGTTTTAGCACAAGAAGTTTTCCATACTTAAGTTTTTTAATGAGGCAAGTACTCTCAGTTCCAAGCTTGCCAAGGATTCTTATGGTCAAGGTTGAAGAGGAGTGCTGAAATGAAGAGGGCATGACTAAAGGAAGCAAGATATTAAGGGTTCAAGGCAAGTAGAAGAAAAGATGCTCCAGAGACTTGAAATAGAAGTTGGATCATTCAGACTTGATCCACAAGTAACCAAGTTGACCTAACCTACCTTGCAAGGCAAGAAAGAAGTGGGTAGACTTAAGGGACGTTACTAAGCTCCAGAAAGCATTGGCTACTCAGTTTGAATTCAAAAGGAATGATTTGGTTTGAATTTAGCACGAAAGATCACATGTGGGTGCATAAGGACAAGAGGAGACCTGCCACAATCAACCTAAGGAGACTGTGCTTCTCCTTTTGTCCTTTCTACTCTTCTTTGGAGGATCCAGACCTTGGTTGTATCCCCTTTGGCATGTTCTCGTTCCCTGCATAATTATTTTTTTATGTTTCATTGTTTTAGTAATTGTATAATCGTTGTCTATTGCCTATTTAAAGGCTGATTCATCTCTTGTAATGCTTACCATAATCAATAGACAAGTTACTCTCTCTCTCTCTCTCTCTCTCTCTCTCTCTCTCTCTTCTCTCTCTCTCTCTCTCTCTCTCTCTCTCTCTCTCTCTCTCTCTCTCTCTCTCTCTCCTCTCTCTCTCTCTCTCTCTCTCTCTCTCTCTCTCTCTCTCCCTCTCTCTCTCTCTAAACATGTGGCTCTCTCTCTCTAAAACGTGTGTCTCTCTCTCTCTTGCTTGTGACTAAAAATATTCACAATGTAAGGAATTAAGTATTATGGTTTGAGGCTGCTTAACTCTATCTATCTTAAGGCAGCCTACTACTTATAAAACTCACTCAAACTCTTCTTTATCTACTTTTTAAACTCTAGATTACTTATTCTAAATCCTCTTCATATTAAGTACACAAACTGAAAGTGTTGTGTCACTTCTTAACTAATAGATTCAAACTAGAGATTCTTTGCCACACATAATCAGTTTACTATCTAGGATCTTTGGTTTATAGTGTAGGATGTTTTAAGATGATTCAACCACCAGTTGGTTATCTTTTCCTTTGAATGGTGAGTTCATGTTGTATGGTTAAGGGGATTCAATTACAAGTTAAATAAATACTCTCTTTGACATGAGACAGAACACTCATGAATTCCAACATGATATCAGAGCTTTGTTGTTCTTTCTTTGGGATCAAACTCACTCTTTTCTCTCTGTTTTGAATAAATATTTCTCTCTCACTTTGATATAGTGTTAGCTTGGTCAGTACTTGTTAGTATCTTGAATCAAGGTTGAGGAAGAGAAAGATTTCAAAATGCTTCACAATTATTTTTTGTCCATTGGATAATAGCTTTTCTCTTAATGGAGCATATCTTTGACCAATGGACAAATTGTTTTTGATCCATTGGTTTCATTGTTGTCTAAGCCACATAATACCCTTGTTCATGTGTTTGTTTATGATGGTTATTTTATTGCAAGCCCTGGAAACATCAGTTCATGACTTATTCCAGTGACACATGTCTAAGATCCGTGGACATATTGATTTTCTAATGGTCCATTGTGTTTCAGCTACTAAAGTACCAAACTCTTGATGAGTATTGGGTGCTCCTGGCTGTCAATGCTTCCGCAAAAATCAAGAAAACAGAGAAAAACTTTGTACATTAGAACTCTTGAGCAAATTCTCTATTTTCAATTTTATATTCTCTCATTCTCTTGGTTACTTAAATATCTATTATCACAATCTTGTTTAGAATCTGCCCTAAGGTTGTTAAACTGTCTTGAAGTTAAGTTGTCTTAAAAAAATAGTCTTGCTTCTTTCTTTAGGAAAATTGTTTGTGTTGTTTGCATGTGCTTTAGTCTTGTTGATTATTATTCAAGATTGTTTCTAGGATATAATCATAAATATATTTGTCCATTGCTTGTGTGAAATGTGTTTTAAAGATCAGACTTGGTAAAAACCATGATCTATCTCTTGATGTCTACTGATGTTTGTCTTAGTGTTTGTTGATAGGTTTCCCATGTTGATCAGAGCCTGCACAAGATGCATATTCCTGACCATGGAAATTTGCCTATGTTTTTTAGAGCCTACACATGATGTATATTCCTGACCATGGAGATTGCCCATTTCCCAACAATCCTTTGGACATTGTTTTGTTCATTAACTCCCAAAATGGTAGAGAGGATGACTGGAGCAGTGGAGAGTTACTCAGAAGTGACTTACCTAATGCCAAGAGGGTGGACATGAAGTACATTCAAGAGAAAAGGCTAAATTCAAGCAAAGAGGGTTGTGGTCTCAAGGCATTGGTGATCCCCATTGGCTCTCATCTTCCAAGCTCGAACACATACTCTCATTCTCAGGTCAAGATTGAGGAGATGTGTTAATATGAGAAGCCAATTTCCATTATTCATAAACTTATGCAAGGGAAGTACCTAAAATCGACTTATTCTTGTTTGAATAGGTTTGCCCCTTGAGAATTGATGCAGGTGCGTGTGCATTGTTTGAATCAGGTACTTGGACCTCATGAGAAGGTTCTGGTCGTGTGTCAAACCCCTTTGATGATGGCTGGATGTCAGAAGAAAGGGGGAGATAAAGAAATCACCCACATGGAAATTCCAAGCATATTTGAGTGTGATGCAAGGAAGGCATTGGTGCCTACTTGCCATTGAATAAATGCCATGATCCATGATTTATGAGTCCCTAAACTTGATCATAAGAATCACAAACCCACTGGCCAATCCCTAGGCTGGGGTAGTTGGACTCTTTTTCCAAAGTCTGGTTTTATCACAAGAGGTTTTTCATACTTAGGTTTTTAATGAGGCAAGTACTCTCAGTTCTAAGCTTGCCGAAAAGATCTCTTATGATCAAGCTTGAGGGAGAGTGTTGAAATGAAGAGGGCATGACCAAAGGAAGCAATATATTATTAAGGTTCAAGGCAAGTAGAAGAAAATATGCTCTAGAGACTTGAAATGGAAGTTGGACCGTTCAGTCTTGATCCACAAATAACTAAGTTGACTTAACCTACCTTGCAAAGCAAGAAAGAAGTGGGAAGGCTTAAAGGACGTTGTTAAGCTCCAAAAATCATTGGCTAATCAGTTTTGAATTCAAAAGGAATGAGCTGCTTTCATCTCTTGTAATGTTTACCAGAATCAATAGACAAGTTACTCTCTCTAAACTCGTCTCTTTCTCTCTCTCTCTCTCCTCTCTCTCTCTCTCCTCTCTCTCTCTCTCTCTCTCTCTCTCTCTCTCTCTCTCTCTCTTCTCTCTCTCTCTCTCTCTCTCTCTCTCTCTCTCTTTCTTGTGTCTAAACAATATTCACAATGTAAGGAGTTAAGTATTATGGTTTAGAGGCTGCCTTAACTCGATCTCTCTTAAGGCAGCCTAATACTTGTAAAATTCACTCAAACTCTTCTTTATCTATTTCTTAAACTCTAGATTATTGATTCTAAATCCTCTTCATCTTAAGTACACAAACTAAAAGTGTTGTGTGACTTCTAAAGGAATAGATTCAAGCTAGAGATTCTTTGACACACATAATCAATTTACTATCTAGGATCTTTGGCTATAGTGTACGCTTTTAAGAGGATTCAACCACCAATTGGTTGTTTCTTACTTTGAATGGTAGTTCATGTTGTATGGTTGAAGGAAATTCAGTAACAAGTTAACAAAATACTTTTTTGATATGAGACAAACACTCATGAATCCAACATATTATACATAATCTGCATGAAGCTCCGATTATAAGTGAAATTTGATACATTTAACAAATTTTAAAATATAAAATCTACTTGTAGTACGGAAAATAAATATACTATAACTTACTAAGAAATATAATAAAAGGTAAATATGAATTTTATTTGACAATATACTTTCACAAATTATAGTTTTAACCAAAAGGTAGTTTATAAGTGTAAAAAGTACTTGCTGTGCAAAAAAAAAAAAGAAAAAAAGAATACTTCCATTGTATTCCCTTTCTATTGTACATTAAACAAAATGGTCTTATAAACAGATTTAAATCACCTGCCATTGGTGTTAACTGAAAATTGATGTAAATTGCTAATCTATCTAATTTAATTGATTTGGAACGTTCAGTTTTTTTGAAGAAATGAACACGCCGAATCGCCGATGCATCCATGCCTGATGTAATCACAATATATATTAAATATTGAGAAATATCAAAATAACATAAGTTAAGTAATATTTGCAAAAATATGCATTATCAAAAATATATTAATATTTGGGTTTACACTTTATTGATTATTGTTTAGGGTTTATTGTTAAAGGGGTGGAGTGAATTTCTAAAAAAATTATAAATATTTTTTAAAAAATAACTAAGTCTATTTTCATTAAAAATTTAAGGTATTTTTGCAAATAGTCATTCATTAAAGGTAAATTTGCAAAGTGGTATCAAATTATAGGTATAAATGAAATATCCCCTTAAATATTTTTTAGATCACATATTTGAAGAAAATAAAACTTGACACTAGCGGATTAAATTTATGAAGAATTTGTCAAATATAATTCAAATTAAATGTAAAAGTATACACAAACTTCAATCAAATATAAAATAACCCATAAGACTAGAGAAATTACAACCAACCTCTTATGACAAAACTAAAAACCAGAATTCATTTTGAGAATATAACCCTCAAAAGCTTATGAGGTTTTCAAATCTTCTAGAAGACTTTCTAGAAAATCTTCTCATATCATAAATATCAAAAATAATTTTATAAATTTTATAAAAAATATTTTGTTGGAGGAAAAATTTGAAATTATATAATTATAAACATTTGTAAATTATATAAATTTAAGAAATAGTAAAACTGAATTGTTTTCAACTTAAATAAGTGAATGTAGTGAATCATGGTATTCTTTGGTTTAGGTTTGGAAACATATGTTGTAATATTATATGTCATACTTTAGGGTTAGATTTTGAAAGCTTAACCATTTTTTTTTTTGAAAAATTAAATTTTGACCTATATGCGTTAAATTTATGTATATTAAACATTTTTTAAGTATGAATTTAAGTTTAATGAAGTGTTTGTTTTTACTTATTAGTTATTTGAGTTTAAGGTTAGGGTATAGATTTTTAAGGTTTCTCTCTCTCACTGGCGCTCTCTCTTCATCATCTCATCTTCTCGTGAAGGCTTTCTTCTTCATCTTTTTCTATAGCTTTCTCCCATGTTTAACTGTAGGTTCCTCCATCGCTGTTCCTCATAGATTCATTCGCCCTGCAGTCTCTATCGGCAAAGCCATGGTTGTCTCTTCCCTTGCTTCCATCCCCGAGCCACGCACTCTCCCAGCGGCAGCAGCAATTTCGTCTCTCAACCTAAGTTCCAAAGTAACTCTCTCTCTCTTCCTTGTCGTTTAGAAGTGCGAATCGATTATAAACATCACTAGTGGGTGATCTTGTTAAGCTCGATATTTGTATATGGTAACGATTATAATGGGAGATCGTTTGGTGTTAACATATTTCTTCATGATTTTCAGAGAGGTCATGACTTGAAGAATCGTTTGTCAGATTAGTTTCTCTATGAAGGTAAGGTCGGTAGACGGTAGTCTATGCTTTTGATGATGTATATTTGTTGTTGGTTCGTAAGAAGGTCTTACTAGGTTTCTTTTATTAGAGAAAGCACCTCCTTCGCCTTGTATTCATATGGACAAAGGTCTCAAGGATGAAGTAAGTTTCTATCTTAGTCTTCCAAGAACTTGTGTGATTCAGCTCCATGTTTTGCCTAAATCGCAATCAATCATTTGGCACCTCTAATTCATTGTTTATAGCTCCATATCTGCTTATATGAAGTCGTGGTTGTACTGTACATCTTCTTACTTTTGATGTGAAGATGGTCTTTTGCTAAATCTTTCGTCTTGGGGTTTCTCTTTATTTTTAATTTAATTTTTGAAAGAGTGTTAAAATCATTCATCTCAAAAATATTGAAAGAAGGAAACTTTGTTTTTGTTAAATTTTAGTAAAGCTTGTTTTTTATACTCAGAGTGTGAATAGTTTGATTTGTTTGTATTTGAAGCTTCCTGCTTGAAAGTAGTACACTTTTCTTCGATTAAACTCATACAATCTCTTGTTATATTCTTGCAGCCTCCAGAGACTGAAAGAAAAAAAGGAATCTTTGTTTGTAGCCTGACAAAATGGCATCAGTGAGCATACCTCGTATAGACTCAACTTCTGATGTTGATAAATTGCATGAAGTAATGAACGACATGAATATTCGTGACAAGAGGAGTTGCTCGACCTTGTAATGATTGTAACATTGTTGTATGTTCTATTCAATAAAGAACTTACTTCCTAACATAATGTATATTCGGATTTAAAGACATAAAAATGGGATCAAATATCATTCAACTTTTTGAGTATTCTCCAAATTCTCTAGATCAAAACTAAAATATCAAAACATGATGTTTATTGTGTACTTCTCATCTTTGAATCTCCTATATTCTGCAAAAAAAATATATGTTTGCAACTATAAACAAGTTCTTCTTATTAAGTTACAACAGTTGCCTGACCAGCAAGCAAGAGTAGAATAAGAGTATGGTTCTATGTTTGTAAAATCAGTAATAATGTTTCCCAAGATGTGATATATGTGCTAACAATGTGTTTTATATCTTGTAATATAAGAACACACATTAAACCATATGTTTTGGTATTCTTGAAGCTACTTAACATTTTTAAAAGTTTAAAATATCTTAAAGTTACTTAACAAGTTTACAAAAACTAACGTAGAAGATTTTCACATAAGTATTCTCGAATTAGCTAGAAACATTAATAAACATGAATGTTGGTAATCTCGTAATTAAAACCAATTAAGTTATGAATTTCATTCAAGAGCCCTAATATTAACTAATATATATAATTAACAAGAAACTGTTAAAAAAATCTTTATACTTTTAGAGAAAATGGAATTTTATTAAACATTGACGTATAAAACTTCCACGGAAGTCTTCCGACAAACTCCTAGGAAGTCGTTATACAATACAGGTAACTGACGCATCAACCACAAAATTCCAAAAGTCATCTTTCAACAACCATTCTCCATACACTACAGGTAACTGACACATCATCTACAAAAATTCTAATTAGAACACATTAGCAAACATAGAACATCATCGAGAAGACTTCCGCGGAAGTTTTCTCTTATTAGCTAAATTTTTAATAACATGAATGTTGGTTACTCATAAATATCACCAAATAAGGTTATAAATTCATTCATTAGTCTCAGTATTGACTAATATATATGAATTAACAAGAAAATTTTTAAAAGTCTTTATAGTTTTAGAGAAAATGAAAGTTTATTAAACAATGACCTAGAAGACTTCCACGGAAGTCTTCAGACATAAACCTAAGAAGTCGTCATTTAGGTCATTTTTGCAATTGAAAATTTTACAAAAGAAGACTTCCAGAGATGTCTACTATACAACATACTTCTTTGGAAGTCTTCCTTTGTAAATATTGACTTACTTAGGTTTTCAAAAAAAATCTCGAAAATACCAAAGTAAACTTCCCAGTAAGTCGTCTAGGGTAAACATGTTAGTTTTGTATTTGACCAAATTATGTCAGAAATTTGACATTTTCTAGACGATTTACAATTAAGTCTTCCAGCATAAAAAGAAAACTTAAATATTCAATTTTTACAAGACGACTTATATATAGGTCGTTTCAAGTTATATTTGCATTTAAAAAATAACAATTAAACATTTAATTTTAATTAGACGACCTACATGTACGTCTTCCGGGAAACGACTTACATGAAACTCTTCTGTGATATCCAAGGTTTGACCAGAATCTCGGAATAAAATTCTTGAAGTCTTCTGTGGTATTTTTAGTGATGAAAATTTGTTTTTTTTTTGTTTTTGCAAGATTCTTAAAATAAAGAAACAACTAAATTTGGTTACATGCCACAAAATTAAACCATATAATTGTTTGAAATCTATACACGAAATTTCCACATCAACTTAATAATAAAGTTAGCAAATATTGTATAATTTTTATTTTATTTTAATCACCATTAATCGTAAAAATATTTTAGCAAATACCAAAAAGTTCAATTTTTATTACGATTCAAATTATATGGATAACTATATATTTTAAAAACTTATAGTTAGATCCACTAATCCAAACTAGAAAATAACAAATGATGATTTATTAATTATAGTTTCTTATTTTTCTTACCGTTGAAGTGAAATTTTAAATTTGGATAGATACCATACCACAAACTAAAACCAGATACACATTTATTATCAATTTTTTGTAATAATATAATTGAAAATAGAATAAATTTCCTCATTAGCTTAAGATAAAAAATAACAAATTAAATGCATAAATACACAGATATGTGATTAATCGAATTTTGCAAACTTTAAATATATTTAGATTTCAAAATTATACAATATAGTAATTATTTGACTGACGACTGAAATATATGGATATTTTCTTACAAGAAAAATGGCCAAGGATATAAAAATCTATTGTAATAAAATCATAATTAACTTTTGACATATGGATTACTTCTTCTAGAGGAAGAACCATAAGAATAGCATTGTTCAATCATAAGTGGACAGGGATAAGGAACAATGTATAATCATGTATATTTGGAATGCTCGGAATGATAAACTTGTTAGGGGGATAGACAAGGATCTTTTGGGACTAATTGATATGTGGAAAGTGAAGGTCGAGCCTGGTTTAAGGCAACTAACATGATACCTTCCTGCCCAGAAGTGCATACTAATGAAGAATCTCAAGTCCTAAACTTGGATAATATCTGGATGGTGGATGGTTCATAGATTTCCACAATACAATTCAATGATTGTGAGTAGGTTTGGAAGGATAGTTTGGGAAGATTCAACTTATGGGAATGTGAAACTTACCCTGAATAAGTAAGGCCCCGTTAGCCTGGGCGAAGATGGGGGGTTCAAAATCTGAACATAGCGCCCTTACTTAATTCATGGCAAGAGACTATTTTACATTTGAAAGTGGAAGCATTGTGAAATGGAGAGTATGCTACAAAATTCGTCACGCTAGAGCTCTAGAACAAGTTGCAAAGAGTTGATTGCTATGGTAAAGGAACATCACGCATGGCCAAGTTTTACAACATGACAAGAGGCAATAAAGACACTACTAGTATGCTTTATGGACTTCAAGATATCTCATATCTCAAAACGAAATAATGGATTCTTTAACTAAAGTTGTGAGATTTATTACATTGATTGTTCTATTCCGGTCTAGTTATTCATATCACTTCAAATTTGAGTAATAGAATAACCGTTTGATATGTAAAAAATAACTTTTGATAAGAAAAAATAAATTAAAACATGTATTAGTAAACTTTCTCTCTAATGTCTAGGAGATACTTATGTCCCACTGTTATGAATTATTTCTCGTGTTATCATCAGTAGACGACCAAAAAACATTCCCTTCGAGATTGGAGAGATTCATATCATTACATGCACAAAATTATAACATTGTTTTCTGAGTATCTCATACGAAACCCATAAAAAGACCATGCAAAATGGCCTAGAAATTGACTTTGATGAGTCTCCACGTCACATTCTATTTTCGACTTTTGTCCCCTAAACTTTCGACAACATTCGTCTCGCACCCCGACACTTCCCGGGACCTCTGTCTCCCCCCTCTTTCTCCTCTCATCTCCCATTTCTATACTTTAATTTTCAATTTTTTTTCTTATTTATGACTATGACTTTTTATTTTAGTTTTCTTTCTTTACGTTCATTTTATTTTTGCGAACATTCTTTTCTTTCATCTCCAACTCGTGGTTCTGTTCATTGGCAATATGATGCGCTGGAAATTTCATCTTAAACTGTAATCCAGCTATTTTATATGTCTTTCATACATATTTTTTTTTGTCTTCCTAATCAATAAATCCCACAAGATATGTGTCAACATGCGTCGATTTTTTATTTTTAATGATATATTGATATTCTTCATCAAAAAAGTTTATCCGAAATGAATTTTTAGATCTGTCTATTTAGCTTAATGATGCGTATCTTTTGATATATATTCTTACTTAAAAGATAAAAATCATGTCACATGGAATAAATAATTAAAAGAACCTTGTTAATGCAAAAAGGGTAAACTAAAATAAATATTAAAAAGAGGAAAAGAGTGAAGGCAACAGCACATAATGAGAGGTTAGTATGGGCTCACAAACTCTTATATGTTTTCTTTTCCCTTTCCAATTATTAATATCTATTGTTTCTTACCAAACTAACCACATAAATATAAATATAAATATAAATATAAATATAATAATATAACCGTTATAAGAAATTTAAATCTAATATATCTTCGCTTCATTGTGTATATGTCCCCTTCCTATATATATATATACTCTGAAACCTATGTTCTCCATTCAAACATTATTGTCTCAAACAAAACCCTCTGCATACACTCAAGATCACATATACATATCCCCACCAAACAACACATGGAAGAAAATCAACAAGAAGCTTCAATGCCACTAGTTCCTATAGACAGTTTCTCTTACAGTTTGGTAGTTAACTGTCCTTCCTTAGAAGCTTCCATTGATGATTATCATCAAACCTACGAAGATTCTTCTTCTTCTTCCTCCTTCATAGAGATGGATCCAAGATTGCCTCCTTCTAGAAGATTCTTCATCAACAAATCCCATGAAAGTAGCTTCAAGTTCGATAACTTCGTCTCTTTCTCCGACGAAGATCACTCTTTAGTTCACGCCGACGAGCTTTTCCGTGACGGCTACGTCTTACCTTATCTATCAAAAGCCACGTCAGCAGTAACCGAAGAAGAATATGAACCGTTGGATACTAAAGCCGAGAAGAAGATGGAGACACGTGACGTTAAAAGAAAGTTGAGGAGAGTTTCGAAATGGGTTTTGTTGTTTTTAACGCCCTTTTGTAAAACATTAAAGAGATGTAGATTCTCTGGATCATCCGGAGGTATCGGTATCGACTCTAGGGTCCGTGCAACGACGTTGTCTAGGAGCAGAGTTTATTCTGATGAAATGACTTTGTCACCAAGAATAAGTGTTGCAGATGATTACTATTGGAGAAGGTCTTGTGACTCAGAGAGCTCCATTTACGAAGCCGTTCTTCATTGCAAAAAATCTTTTGGTACGTTGTAGATATCACTTTTTGTTTAGTTTTAGAATTTTGTAATTTTTATTACTTGTTAATTAGTTTGTTGTGTTAATTTAAATAGAGAAATGAGACTCAAGATCAATGGAAAAAGAGCAGGTAGGAGTATATCAAGCTTAAGAAGAATAAGCAAATTGCATTTACACGTTACACATGGAGTGGGAAAGAGAGAGCAACTTGTGCTTTGTCTTTTTGTTGTTTCTCTCTCTTGAATTAAAAGAGATTGATGTGATGATTCCATGTGAATGTATGTCATCTGATGTGAATCAAGAATGTTTTTTTTTTTACATGAGTGGGCACATATATATAGGGCAGCTAGCAGTATCAAGAAAATATTTTCAGATTTTCTTGGCTGTTATATCTTTTCATATATGTAATCCTATATGTATCTTATATGTGCTTACCCATGTTTTACTTTCTGGTCCAATTGTGTTTTAATATTCTTACTTTTTGTGAAAATTTTGTCTTTTATTGTCTTATAGATCATATGTGGATGTCATCATATATATGAATGATTGAACTCCTTTTCTTATCATGATTGTAATTCAAATCAATTAAATCTAACAAAGAGAAGGAAAAAGAGGAAACTCCAAAAATATATCCAAAACTATATCAGTATATTTCATTACCAAGTGAAGATAACCCATATACTAATGGTTCAAATTAAATTGTTCCATTCTTGCAAGCCGGATTTTTTGTATTTTGTTTACTGTAAAATCAACAGGAGTATATGTATAATCAAAATATTAGTCTAGATTCCAGAGTTATAAATTTTAAATACTTTTTTATTTAAGTTCACAAAGACATTTCTATAATACAGATGACTATACGAGTGGTTTAATTGGAAATTAGATTCTGACCTGCTATTTAAGAGCGGAATTATATTTCTTTATATAGATTATGTTTTAAAATTAACAGTTCTTGATTTGGTGATTTTTTATAAACTTTAGTGTAACATTTTGTTGTTTTGAGAAAATTATAACATTTACATGAGTCTTGAACCATAGTTGATAATGTAAAATAATCATTATTTGTGTAGTTTGACATTATGTTTATAAACTTAAACTAATATTATTAGAATACTTTGATAATATAAAAAGTATAATATGCAACAATAATTCTTTTAAAATTGTAGTTTGAAAATGTACAGAATGATATCCATGCAACTTAATATATTTTAAATACATAAATTTCTATGCCGTAATTGTTTCTTATTTTTGTTAAGATTGTTAGAAACTTATTTCTTAATTTCTGTTATTATCGTTTTAAGGCTACCTGTATGAAAAATCCCTTTGGTTGATAGTATCTTAATATCAATATTAAGTTAGTTTAAGAACTTTATGAAGATAATTATAATTCGTTTCTTTTTTTTGTTTGCATTATGTTAAGAAATAATTTGGTTGTTTTAAATAATATTGTTAGTGTTTTTTAAAATTCTGGGAATATAAATAGAAACCGTTTCTGTTTCTTTTTTGCTAGCATTAATGTTAGGAAATGATTTTTTTTGTTTTAGATAATATTGTTAGCGAATTTTTTAAACTCTAGGAAGATAAACAGAAATCGTTTCTGTTTTTTGTTAGCATAATATTATTATTATCATTATTATTATTATTATTATTATTATTATTTATGACTGATAGCATATGAGTCGATGGCAAATCGTTTGTGACATTCCATTTTCTCATGAGTATATTCCCAATTTTGATAATATGGTTTTTGGTAATTCTAAATTTTCATACATCTATTCTATTAGTATATGTTAGCGGTATTGTTTATGAAGTAATAATTCAAGCTCGTCTAATATGCAGCAATGATATTGTATAAGTTGGCCAGGTTCAAGTAGTTACTTCCACAGATTAGTGCTAATGATAACTTTTAGAGCATTTTTATTGGGAGTTTTTAGTGGGTCTCTTAGCGGATGGGATCCACTAATTCCCCCAAAACACATCCTTTAAATCCCTTAACTAAGAGACCATCTTGCCTTGGTCTTTGCACTATTTGCGGGTCCCACTAACACGTGGCGGTCCGCGATTGGTGCTTTTATATTTTTTTTAAATAAAAAACAAAAAAAAATAAGGACCCTTTTAGGGGTACTTGCAATAAACATGCTCTTACAACTTCCACAAATTCAAACATGGACACAATGCGGAAAAGAAGAAACAATTAAAACGTGTGAATACATACTTTGTAAAAAGTTTCTATCACTTATAATGTATTGTAAAGATGTCTAACACTGTTACGTTATTAATAGCTTTGTATAGAAAACGATGTGAATACGTTATTAATAGCTTTATATGAAATACGATATGCTGAGCACCAGCAAGGTCCGTATCAGTCGAAGATTCAAATTGTTATATTGATGGTTACTTAATTAAGCTATATTATACTCTACAAAGTGTATCTTATAATTTTATACCAAATGTAATTTACTCCTGCTAGAATACATGAAGCCGAAGATTCTACTATGGGTAGATTTAACATAAGTCAAGATTCTATATTTTTATTGAGGCAGAAGTTATATTGTATTGTTAACCAAATAATTGAATTTTATGTTTATTTTTAATGAGTTGTGAATAGGTCAAAATTTAAATGACAACATGCTTAAGTAGATAAAAATAGGATTTTAAATTAACAGATTAGACTTTTCATATGAAAGAATATTTTAGAATTTGAAAATAAAATTATAAAAAATAATGAAAAAATCTCAAAAAAGAACCCGTGAAGTATTTTCTTTTTTTTTTTTCCCTAAGAAGAACCCGTGAAAGATTTCCTAAGAAAACTCCATGATACTAGTTCAAATTGTTCATATTTAATAGTTTTATGGATAAATATGCTGTAATTACAAATAACAAACGAGTACAAGAGAATCAAACAAAAATAGAAATGGTGGCGATTTATGACTTCTGAAAAAGTGCGGAATCAGTATTTTAATACGTCAAACTGTTGCTTTAGCACATACTTCTTTTCCTTCAACACCAGAATAATTATATCAATATATGCAAACTTAGGTAAATACACTGGAAAAAAATTTGGGAAGTATTCTAATGCATTTTATGTTAGAAATTTTGACTTCTTATATAGAGAAAATTTACACATTCTTTCTCTTCCTCACAAATTTCTGCAGCAAAAATATAATGTTTCTTACTGTAAAACTCTCCAAACTCTTCCTAATCTCTTTGAATTGAAAACACCAAACTTTATATCAATTTCTCTTTTTTTTTGTCTCTTGTGTTTTCTCACTAATTTATCTTGTTATTGCAGGTTTTTCATTTCATAGTTCTCATCTTTTGCTACTCTAAAGATATCTTTATAAATTTTGGATATATATTTTTGTGTGTTTATATGTTAGATTCTAAAAATTTATAGATTCAACCTAATGTAACAGTTTTATTTATAATCAAAGCATTTTTTAAAAAGTTTTTTCTCTTTTTTGAAACCATTTTAACGTTTTTGGATATGCATATTTTTCAGATGAGCATGACTTCTAACTTCATTAGCAGACTTCTTGAGAAGTTCGTGAGAAAACTTCTAGTACATGTATGTTAGAAGACTTCTTGGGAAGTCTTTCGAACCGAAAATGTTTAGCCTAATTGGAAATTTCGTTTCCTTATATAAAGAAACTAGACACATTCTCTCTTCCTCTCAAATGGCTGCAACAAAAATGTAATGTTTCTCACTGTAAAAATCTCCAATCTCTCTTTCTTCTCTCTGAAGTTGACGACAACAAACTTTATATCAATTTCTTATCTTTTTGTCTCATCTCTTTCTCATTATTTACCTTGTTTTTGCAGTTTTTCCATTCATGGTTTTTATCTTCCACTCCTTTAAAGGTATATCTATAAATTTGGATATGAATTTTTGTGTTTTATATGTTAGATTCAAACAAGCTAAAGATTCAACCTAATGTGGTTGTTTATTTATTATTTAAGCATATAAAGTTTAATTTTTGAAGTTTTTTTCTATTTAAAGCCATTTTGACGTTTTTGATATGCATGTTTTTCATATATGAGGACGATATCAAAATTTGAAAGACTTCTCGGTAAACTTCATGGTACACTTCTTGGTAGACTTATCAGCAGACTTCACCAACATACTTATTAAGCAGAATTCTCAGCAGACTTCACGCGAATTAAGCAGGAAATGAAAATTTAAGTTTCTTACTGAAATTTTAATTTCCCACTTAATTTGTGTGAAGTCTGCGGAGATGTCTTCCAAAATTTATTATAAATTTGGAGAAAATGAAGTTTAATAAACACTAACGTAGAGAAAATTCTTAAGAAGTCTTCCATTTAGGTCATTTCTGTAATTGCAATTTACAAAAGAAGACTTCTTTAGAAGTCTACTCTACAACAACCTTCTTGAGAAGTCTTCCTTTGTCAAGAAGACTTCTTTAGAAGTCTACTCTACAACAACCTTCTTGAGAAGTCTTCCTTTGTCAATATTGACTTACTTTTGTTTTTGAATTTTTTTCGAAAATACTAGAAAGGACTTTTAGCTGATGAACATGTTAGTTTGGTGATTGACCAAAGTTTTGTAGATGTTTGACTTTTTCTTAGAAGACTTCTTCTTCTAGGTAGAGAAGTCTTTGTGGAGTAGACTACATAAGTCTTTTTACAATCACGTGATGTTTTTACTTTCGCAAGTAGTTAGCGTAGGTTACTTTTGCAGTTGACCAAATCTAAATTTTTTAGAGAAGACTTTGTAGAAATCTAACTTTTCAAGAAGCCTTTTGTTAGAAAACTTCTAAAAAATCTACTAATTAATATTACATGTTTTACTATTAATTCTCAATTGCAAAAAATAACTTACGCAAACTTCTTGCGACAATAAGAACACTTCATGTAACAGTTAAAAAAATTTCTCGAGAAGTTTTCTCGTTTTTTTGTTAACAAAGAAAAGTTAGACGACTTCTAGATAAGTCTTATATTAAAAAAAAAACACAAAAATCAATTACAAAATTAACCTATGCATTGAATAGAAGACTTTTAGAGAAGTATTCTTCGCGAAACAAATCTGAAAAAATTCAAATATCATTTTTAGATCCGCGAGGTTCATATTTATCTTTTCCAAGCACACATAACTTTTTAATGAAAGTTACTCACTCAGCTTGTTCTTGACCAAGAATCATGAACTTGAGTAATTCTAATAAGCTTATACATTTTGAAATAAAAAAGTTTTGATTTTAAGATGAAATAAGAGATGAAGTGAAAGAAAAATGGTTTGTGTGTAAAAAATAAGAATATGAATATGAAGATGTTGATTTTAGCTGCATTTAGAGCAAGTTTATTGCAAGGACCCCATTAGGGGTCCTTGTTTTTTTTTTCTTTTCTTTTTTTCTTTTTTTTTTGAAAAAAAAATTAAAAGCACCAATTGCGGGCCGCCACGTGTCAGTGGGGCCCGCGAATAGTGCAAGGACCAAGGAGAGAGGGTCTCTTAGTTAAGGGATTTAAGGGATGGTTTTTAGGGGATTTAGTGGGTCCCACGCCTTAAGAGACCCACTAAGATCCCCCAATAAACATGCTCTTAGAGCTTTGAATTTTTTGTTCATGGTGATTGTTGTATTGATGGAAATGACAATGTTGTATATAAAAGAAGAAGATGAAAATTAATGAGTAAAACAATCATTTTCAAAAAAATAATTACATTTTTCGTGAATAACTTGAACTTTGTAGAATGAAATAAAATAATGACAGTTGTAAAAAATATGAGTTATTTTTTGAGAATGACCTGAAATTTTGAATCATATTTGTAAACCCCCGATAAATTTTGGCGAGTGTTACATTTGAGACTCATGACAAAACATAATTTACAAATGACAAAAGCATATGTGAGTGAAAGTATAACATAAGACAACAACTGTGTCTCATATTAATTCTTACAAATTAATAGTATACAATTCGCTTCCCAAACTTTCTCGATTATATGGTTAGTCATTAACTATTCTGATATACACAGAGTTTGCTTCAGAACTTTTACTGATCAGTTTAACTCCAAATGTCTTTTACTGTATTACCATATGTCTTTTCATCTATTTTTCCTGATAATACAGAAAATAGATCAAAGCTAACACGTTGGTTATATCGTTGTGTCAACCACGTTGGTTTGGCATTTTAGTATGACCATATATTATACTATATTCTATCGCATTTCTTTACTAAAGCTGCATAAATGTAGTCTATGATCCAGATGGGGACAAACCTATGGTTTTCATTCAAGGGAGATGTAAAAAAGTGACTTAAGTTTGAATGCATAGACTAAGGACCGAACTAAAGTAATTCACTTTTATTTAAAAATATTTTGCTGCCCATATATTTGTAACAACTTTGTAGTAGACGATTTGCCAATATACATTTATAAAGGAATTAAAAATGTATAGACCCTATAACATTAGAGACAAGTAGATTCGAAACTAAAATATTTATTAAAAATAGAGATATTTTAATGCTTGAAATTATTGTGTCAAAGGACATATTCACCCAAAAAGACAGGCAAAAAGATTTGCCTAGGCATCATTTTTCTTCTTTTCTTATTCTGCAAATTTCTAGGTCCAAGAAGATTTTGGGGTAGATGAACAGGAGTCGATTGGTTACATTGCATCTAGATCCAAATCTTACAACCAAAATATAATGAAAATCACAGAGCATTTACATATTTAATTTAATTTGTCTTGTAAAGCGAGATAATGGTTTTGGAACGCTGTAATTACTTGTCCTTGTGAGTTATGACCATATACTTAAAGATACCATTTGAATCAAGTTTAGTTTGAGTTATAATGGTTTCGGAACGTTAAATATCCATAAAACTTGCAAAAGTGATAGCGTTTACAACCATGCAAATTTACTTAAAAAATTATATGTGATATTGCAAAACTATATATTAACAAAGGAGAACAAAATATATTTCTCGTCAATTTAAGCTACTCTATAGTGGAGACACATTCAAAATCTCCGGAACACCACCTAGCTAGGATCTATTATCCCTAACCAAATTATATCCCGACAAAAAAGTGCAAATAGAGAGAAATTAGGCAACTAAACCGAAGCTTAGTGAGAATTAGCCGTGGCACAAAAAGACCAGGAAGAAACTCTAATCTCACGTGATAGTGAGACAAAAGAAGGAGACATAGACAAGATATTTTCCTTGTGACACTGTTCCTATCTCCTATCTTCATCTTCTTCTTATTTGATCTTCTTCTTCTCGGGGGACCAAAAACACTTGAACATATATAAGGTCATTTTCCCTTTGTTGAGAGATATACTAGATTATTTATATCTAATTTTTTTGGTATGTATCGGTTATGTGTAACGCTAGATATGTTCATATCGGAAATATACGTAGGTTTTATTTACCTATGTTGTTATTTTGATTATCTGATCTCTAATTAAGAAAAAGATCCCAAGGTTTTCAATCTGGGAGTAATCAGCCAAAAGTTCTAGATTAGTTGTTTAATTGTGACTAGTTGTTTTCTTTTACCCAAATTAGTTTTGTAACAAGAAGTAGCTACGGACATAAAAGCAAAAGGCCAAACAAATGTCTCACGTAACTCCTCCTTAGTGCAATGCTTAGTTAAGTTGCATTCGTGTCCTAATCGAAGTTGGACTATGTACATTATTGCACGTAAACGTATTTGTTGCATTTGTGCCACCTTTCAATCTTCTGTCAACATGCACGCCTACTAAATTTTATAGTGTATATTAGTACGATATTAAAGAAGACGAACCAATGTCTCGGAGAAACTACTAGCAGACTAGCGTGTGAACTGAGAATTTTTTTTAAAAAATGTATTGATGATACATAATAGAGAAATGAACCAGATTCGAAGCAGACGTTACTGGTTCTCGTTAAATGGTCCTGTATGAGAACATCACAGCTAATCTAGTCCCAGATTACACGAATTAATATTGTCTCGTAAAAACATTGTTTACTTGGAAAATTAAACCAGACAGAAAGTAGCATCTACAACGCTAGCCATACGTCGTCCGAATCATTAAGTAAATAACTTTTCATATAGTATATAGTAAAAAAAAAAACTGTCAGGAGATTTTCATAAATCGGATCGTAAATAAAAACTGGTCTATATATAAAATCGTAGCCTATGAATACTATTGTCGTCAAGTATACATCTGATAAAGTTTGGCCGACGTTGAACTCTGTACTACACATCTATAATCACTTAATATAAACATATCTTTGGACAGAACAAAAAAAAATCCGATTCGAGAAGGAACCAAATGTATGCGTTGTTATAATTATGCCGATAAATCCCGACAAGAAAACATTAGAACTAGCTAGATCATCATTCATCACGTCATTGTACTTGCTAATCAAAAATATTTTTCTTTGTTAAACATGAAATGTATAAACTTTACTTCAACTGATGTAAGGTTAATGTTGCTTATTGGTCAAGTCACGTTTTAGTAACTTAACTTTTGCCGAAAAAGTTTGATTAAGGGGCTGACTGGTGTAACCGCAACGGTTGCTGCTGCGGCTGCGGGCGTTTGCGGATGCGGATGGTTGTGGTTTTATGCGTTATTAAGAGATTTGGAAGACTGGTAAAACGGTTAAAAATTGTTGCGTTTGCGGGATACTTATGACTGGTTAACTACCAAATACAGCAGTGGTTAAATATAAATCAACAATATTTATATTTTATATAATTATAAAAATATTGAAAATCATATTATAATAAATATAAAAATTATACTTATAAAATTATACCATTAATTTTTTTTAAAAAATATAGAAATATTTTTCTTTAAAGTTTTATAATATAAATTATAATATAATATTATATATATATTTGGTATTTCTATTATTTTAATTTAAAATTTTAATTGAATATTTTTATTTTTATTTATATAATTTTCTGAAAAAAAAAATATTTTTTCTACCCTCACGCAACCGTCCGCAACCGCAAACGCTAGCTGGAACCAGCTTTTGAATTTTAGAGGTTTGTAGCGGTTTGAAGCGATTTGAAACGATTTATAGCGTTTTGTATGATTGTTGCAAAATGCCAACAACCGCTATCAACCGCAAAAGCTGCGTTTGCGGGTGGTAGCGGGAAAACCAGTCACGCCCTAAACTGGAATAAGCCAACAAAACCATTATCTTTAATTCATGCCTTCTGTCGGGCGAGAATCAATTCGTTAACTTGTCATAATATTTGATTAGGAAACTGTGTATAACTATAGATATACTTGTTCTCACAAAATTACGTGATATATGAAAATGTGCAAACATATACATATATATATATATATATATATATATATATATATATATATATATATATATATATATATATATATATATATATATATAATTGTCCAAAAATACGTAGACCAAGAGAATCGTTCTGGATAAGATATTAATTAGTTTTGGCACATATTCTCCCAGCCAAAAATTCATAATATTCGTCATTTTCTCCGACTTTTTTTTTGCAATCCGGGCATCATCTACACCAATTTTTCAACGAAACATAGATAGGGATGTGACACCAATATAGATTTTAATGAAAAAAGTGTAAGAGCTAGGGGCTGAAGGAGTAATTGTTTGTTAAAATTCTATGCATGTTAGGGGCACCAATGTATTAATTAAAATGAAAAAATGTTAGAAATGAGAAAACATAATTAATGTTTGTTATATAGTTGTATTGTATATTATTATACTTTTGTGTTAGAATTGTATGTATACTTGAATTTAATTTTATTATTATGAATAGTTACAAAAAATAGTTAAGTATTTTTTTTGGTAATAAAAGCTAGGGCTGGGCAAATAAACCGAAATCGAAAATCCGAACCGAATCCGATCCGATAAAAATGAATATGAGTTGATCCGAACCCAACATAAGTACCGAATGAATGTTGTTTACGATATTTTGGGTTATGTATTTTACCCGAACCGAAAAATTTAAATGGATATCCCAAAAAACCCGAAACTTCAAAATTCCAATAAAACTTCTAACATATCAAATCTCAATTTATAATATGTATCCAAAATACAGTAAGATATTATTGAGTATCTACAATAATTAGTTATTACATGAATAATTAACTCGAATATTTAATAATACTCCCTCCATTTCTTTTTACATGATGTTTTAGAAGGTTTATGCTGTTTCATAATAGATGATGTTTTAAGATTTAAGGTTTGTTTTGAGGTTTTAAGGTTAACTTTATATTTATTGGAAATTGTTCAACCAATAAAATTTTATAATATTTTTTATAATTGGTTGAATAATTTTAAAATTATGTCTTTAATAAATGTCTTAATCTCCGTGCATTAAACCAAAACATCATGTAAAAAGAAACTGAGGGAATATATATTTATTTGGTCAATATTAATGTTTTATGCTTAAATTGTATTTAAAGTTTAGTTATGAATAATTTTGTTTTGAAGTTTAAACAGTGTTGTTGTTTTAAGTTTAAATAGTATTTTTACGTTTATAGAATTGTTAGTTGTTAACTTGATATTTTATGTTTCATTATGTTTGATTTAAGTTTATATCAATTTATTTCAAGCTGATGTCCACGTGATCTTTTGGTTAACGTATATTATGGCACTGAGACATAAAGAATACAATACATTCAGATAAATGTTCTATACTTTAATACATTATTAAGTATTTTCGGGTATAATCAAGTACAAATTAGTGTTTTAGAACCAAAAGCCCAATTAAGATTTGAAATCCAAAATTATATCAATTTCAACCGATTCTTAGACATGTTACTAAACCAGAACAAAACCCGACTAAACCCAAATCAAATCGAAACCGAACTTTTATAATATCCGGATGGAACTGATTTTCGTAAACCCAAAAATCCGAAACCCGATTGAATCCGAACCGAAACCCGATTTGGACTCCGAATGCCCAACCCTAATAAAAGGCATTTTATTATTCAAATGAATAGATAGTTTAGTATCAATAATATTAAGACAGAAGCAATATATATGTACTTGCAAGTAGTCTATGTTGGATCATTAAATTTATTTAGTTTCCTATTTATTTTCATAAAACTAACTATCTAATCAATTATTTTAATATTTTCAAAACAAGATATCTAAAAAGATATTCTTGGGTATCTTTTCCTAAAATTAGATTTTAGTAATATCTTTGAATATCTTTTATTAAAATGTAAAATACATTTGTTTTTAATATTTACTTTTAAATAATAAAATTCATAATTAATATTAACTATAATTACAAACGAATAATAATTAATTTTTCATTTATATAATAAGAAATAAAATTTCTATAATATTTATATATACATAATTTATATCCATAATTAAATCACTAATATAAAGTAACTTATTTCATTTATCAAATGTTTTAAAAATTATAAAATAACAGAATAATATATATTCATGTACTTACAACATACTTCAACTTATTAAAAAAATATCAAAGTACGATATTTAAGCTAATAAATATTTTCATAAGTTAATATACTTATTTAATATGTATAATAATTATAACAAATAATTATAATAATAAAATAATTTTTACCATTATAAAAAATTAAAAAATTGTATTAGATATTAAAATTTTAAAATATAAATAAAATTGATACTTGGCAGGTTATATATATGAATTAACTTATTTTCATAAAATTATATTGATGTAAATTTTAATTTTATTATATATACTTTAGAAACAATTGTTTTTGATAAAAAAAATATACATATGTATAAGAGTTTTAATTTTTTTTTAAATAATTTTTTGAATAAAATACATCTAGCGCTTTAAGTGTGGGTCAAATCTAATAATAATAATTATTATTATTAGATATATAATAAAAGTATATAACAAAGGAAAATTAATTAATATTAAAATATCTAATATGAATAATTAAATTAAATTAAATTAAATTAAATTTTAAAATAAACTAAAACAAAACATCAAAAAAATCTGAATAATATGTGAACAATAAAAGTAAACTAAATAAATAAATAAGCAATTATATTTATTTCAGACCCAAATCACTAAATTTTAATAACAGTATACGAATCTTTGATGCTCAAATCTATTTCTATTTTAGTATGCATCATCTCCAATATTGATCTATTACGCTTACAACAAAATGATAAATTAGTTTGACTAAAAATATGTATGACTAACTTTTGTAAATTTAGAGCATCACATTCATAATATATCCACCATTCATCTAAACATCCATAAATTATAAACTTTAAATATTCAAATTCAAGTCAAATTATATTACATAATGGGTTATCCATAAGTTCAACCGGTAGTCGGGTTTCATTTTATAGCAGTTTTTTTTGTCATTACATAACGAGTTTTAAAAAACAAACGAACATGGTTACATATAGAGTCATCAGTTTCGTCATTTTAACCGCGGGTCCGGGTCGAGTTCCAGAACACTGAATATAAGGTTTCATGTGTAACATTTAAATGTAGATACATAATTAAAAATACAAATTTATATCATATAAATTTGATTTGTTTCAAAAATCTTGCGCTTGGAAAGCGCGGATCAAAATCTAGTATTATCTATTAAAATAGAAGTCATAATTTTTTTAATGTGTGATTTTTTATTTGAACCATTTCTTAGAAACTATATCAAATTTTTCATATTTTAGTTAGAATATGTTTCAATATATTTACTTTTTTTATTTGAAATGCACCTAAATATTTAAAAACAAATCTAACAAAATATTTTTTAGAAGCTTTTTTTTAAAAAAAAAATCCGAAAGTTAACAATTTAAATTCTAATTATCCTAAAAGATGATTAGCTTTTATGTAAACGAAAATTAAGATTATGTAAAAAGTCTTATCTATTAAAATAGAAGTCATAATTTTTTTAATGTGTGATTTTTTATTTGAACCATTTCTTAGAAACTATATCAAATTTTTCATATTTTAGTTAGAATATGTTTCAATATATTTACTTTTTTTTATTTGAAATGCACCTAAATATTTAAAAACAAATCTAACAAAATATTTTTTAGAAGCTTTTTTTTAAAAAAAAAAATCCGAAAGTTAACAATTTAAATTCTAATTATCCTAAAAGATGATTAGCTTTTATGTAAACGAAAATTAAGATTATGTAAAAAGTCTTATCTATTAAAATAGAAGTCATGACTTTTCATGTGTGATTTTTTATTTAAACCATTTCTTAGAAACTATATCAAATTTTACATATTTTTGTTAGAATATCTTTCAATATCTTTACTTTTTTATTTGAAATGAAGCTGAATATTTTTTTAAAAATATAACAAAATATTTTTAGAAGATGTTTTTATTAAAAAATCCGAAAATTAACAATTTAAATTCTAATTATCCTAAAATATGATTAGCTTTGATGTAAACGCAAATTAATATTATGTAAAAAATTATATGCAATGATAATAAATACATTTACAAAAATATTTTACAAAGACTTTGTTATAAAGGAATATTCATTTATCTTTCAAATATAAAATAAAAATAATATATTAAAGAATGACAAATAAAAACCAAAAAATTTATCAAATGACAAATGAGTTATACTATGCTAAGTTTTTGCTTAAAGTTATACTACCTATAGGAGAAAATAATACCATATAAATTTAAAATCATAGCCATTTTTGAATATCTTTTTGAGATGTCAATTTTTTTGAACAAATAGTTATTTTATATTTGATCTATTGGAAATTGAAAAAAAGTACCGGCACGGTTGTATGGATTAAGTTCTATTAAAAATACCCTCACGGTTGTGCGGATTAAGTTCTAATACAAAAAATACCCGCACAATTTATGTTTAACTAAGGGAATTTCATAGACATATAGACTTAAACATCTATTAGCAAATATTTATGTATTAGTAAAATACAAGAACGCATCAATTCATCTTTTGCGTCAATTTTCTTTTGTAAAACATTGAAATTGATATGTTATACAAATTTATATTTTTAAATAACTTAATAATTCGTTTTCTATACTTTTCAAAACTCCTAACTTAATGAATTTATTAGAGAAATTTCATTAAGAAAGTGTTACTTTTGAGTATCTCATTTAGATAGACTTTAAATACTTCTTGATAGATATCTTAACATTTGCGATACCATTTAAATACGTTTATATGGGATACTTAAAGTTGGTAACTTCTAGATGAATCTGCATGTATGATAACATATTGAAAATAATAAAAAATAAGTTAGTAGAAGTTTGCAAATGAGAAAATTAATAAAAATGGAAATATTATTATTTTGTTTGAGAAGTTAGAATCTGCTTATGTTTAGATTACAAAAAAAAATGTATTTTGTTTGAGAAAATCATCAAAGCTCTTAGTGTTGGTGAAATGCTCTTATATCCAGCTTTTTTTTCGGAAACAAACTGAATATGCTTATTTTGATTTAATTACTATTTTGTATTTACCTATCATCATCAAGCCTTAAAACCATTTATGGAAAGAGTTTAATGGGCTTGATAAGGAAACCATTTTATGGCCCATAAACGTAAAGTTAAATTAATATAATTAATCATTATTTCCAGGAGCGATAGAAGGTGAAGCGACGAGGAGGAAGAGAAAGAGGAGGAAGAAGAATCTACGGATAAGCATATCTTTCCTCGTCTCCAAACCTAAGACGTGAGTTCGTTTCTGATTTCTGCTTTTTTTATTTTGGGGATTGTTTCTACCTTCGCTGTGTTAAGATCCTCCACGTTTTTTTCTTCAGATAATAAACTGTTTTGTTCTTTCATTCTTCGAATGTCATGAACTGATGCTTGCTTTATGAACCATTACTACTTTAACAAAAATGGCACTGAGTCAAGGTTGTAGACTTGTAAATTGTAACGCGAGTAAGCAAATTTAATGCTTTATTTTACCTCCAAAATATTGATTTCTCATAGCCTTGAACTGATTTTCTTTAAAAAAAACTCTGATTCGTTGATGTGATATTGTTTTGGTGTTATATTGTTCTCAAAATTCATAAACATGTTCTTTATATATAATGCTTAAAGTTTTGTTCCTTTGTATAATTTCTGTAAAATAATAATCACATCGATGAAACTACAACAGACACTTTGGTTTCTGTTTCTATGGCAGAGTTCCAAGAAGAAGATTTTGAAGATGATGGAGCAAGCGAATACGCGCAAAAGGGGTCGTGATGAATGCCAGGGTGAGATGACTAACACTGATGAGAATATGATAGGTCGAGTATTCTCTGGTGTGGTTGAAGGTTCTTTCGAGGCTGGATACTTTCTCAACGTGAAGGTCCTTGACTCTGATAAGCAACTCAAAGGCATCCTTTTCTTACCAAATAAAGTCTCTCCTCTTACTCCAGCTACTGATTTGTTTCCCCAAGCTAAGATGTATGTAAGAGAAGCTCCCTCTTCAACCCAACACTCTCCACCAGAGGTGAAGAACAAAACCCAATCTGCTATGCTGCCTGATAATCATCCAATGAGCCTTGGTTCCGAGGCTATTGATGAGAGGAATCATCACCCTATTGATACAGAGAGGAAAGATGTTGGTCTCACTGAAACTGCAGGCCAAACCCTCTCTCTGATGCCGCAGTTTGCTAGTGATGATATACCTAAAGAGGATCACACTGTCCTGAGACCTGAAGCTTGTGAAGCAAGTAAGACAGCAGTTGCAGTCTCTTCTTCTTCACCTGAAGATTCATTTGCTAAAGGTTCTACTACTTTAGTTGATTTCTTTCAAGCACCTGCAACGAATCTAAAACAAGCCACGGGATCCAGCTCCTCTTTCAGCCTTGAACTCTTTCAGAATGAGACTCAAGAACTGGGAACTGAGGATGAGAAATCTCCTGAGCGTCGTGGAGTGGAGGTGAAATCGGCTTCTCCTGTTGATGATGATGTGCCAGAGGAGCTTCAGCTAGAGCTTGGCAACAAGAAAATGAATGCTTCAGCCGTTGTAACTGAAGCAAATCCTGATCAGCCTGCTTCATCGAAGAGTGGTTTCTTGGTGGATTTGTTTGAAAGTAGAGAAGAGACTGTGAAAGAACCAGAAGAAAGTCATGCAGGTTCAGAGAGTGGCTTCAACACAAGTAGATGATGATGCTTGAGAAGTGGATTGCAACATCAAAGAAACAGAAGCGCTTTTGTTTTCCTTCTTTTGGTTAGAAACTTAGGGTAGTTAGCGAACTTGTCAGGCTTTTTCTTCTGTCTCTCTTTTGTAGTATTATGTTTTTGCTCATTTGCCACCAAACACGCGTTTTGCTAAGTCTTTTGCCTTATTGTTTTTTTTCACGTTTTGTGAAACTTTGGTGGTTCTTTCAACTTTAGAGTTTTCGGTTTTCTCAAATTGACAACTTGTTGCAACTTTTATCTTCCACATTTTCAGAATGTAGGCAAACGACGCAATAAGTAAACATCGTTCTTCTCCACACTTTTTAAACCTATCTTCGTCTTCCTGTCCACCTAAAATTTTATTTTACTCTAAAATGTGTTATTGGTTTATGTATTTTAATAGATTTGAAAATCCAACTCAAATCAAGTGTTATTGGTTCTATCATGTTAAAATCTAATTTCAAATCTGGTGTTACTAGTTTCATGATTTTAAAATAGATTTTTGAATCAAGCCTTATTCAATATTAATGATTTGTTTGAGGATTTGATATTAACTTTGATTTGAGTGGATTTATGAATATTTTTAAGAGTAAAATACAAGGAAATAAATATCAAGCTAAACCTTTTATTTTGAATGGATTTGCGTAATTGTTTCCTTTTCCCAATTCCTTATATTTTTGTGTTTCCTAATAAATGTGGTTGATATAAACCTTGTTATTATGTCTTTATTCATTTTCAAAAGGCACATGTCTTGCATAAAAAGTTACAAATGTATTGCATTATATATACAAACTCTGTACAATACATAGAAACGAAATTGATAGTTATCCTATTATTGTGTAGAATGGCACTTTGAATGTTATTTTGTAGTTGCAGAAGAGTGTGGTCGCGTCAATGTGCCTCAAACACTGTCGTAATGTCTTTGCTGTAAACGCATAACCATTGTTGATGAAGAAATTTGTTTTTTCCTGAGGCATTTCCTCACTATTTTAAGACATGCTGGAATGTTGATGCTTATGTTTCTCAGTTTATGAGCCATCGTCACCAAAAACTCAGGACTCGATTTTTTTTTTTTGCCATACCGATTTAAGACTCGGATGTAAAGCGGCTTTACTATTTCAGATACCTTTCCTTCATCACGAAACAGTGTCTTCTGAAACAATGTATTGGTTGTCAATTTGTTTCTTTGTGGTGGAGGTAGACAAAGAAAAAAAAATGATGCATCCGTGCTTGTTTCTATAGGTTCTTAAGCTTTTTGTCAAATGTCTACATTATCAAATACGAAGCAGAAATTCTTGAACTTTACTTCAAATCCATTCATAAATTTATAATAATCTACTTATTTTGATTTTGAAATTTATATCATTGATTTTGAAATCTGTTTGTTTAATTTTGAAATCAAGGGATTTGTCAATAATTTCTAAATTCAAGATTTTCTCGAAATTCACTAACCCCCCACTAAAACCTATTGAAACCAATTGTTAAAATAGAAATATATGATAGCCTTAAGAGAGTTTTTATGTTTCCAAGAAGAAAAATGATCAAAAGAAATTTTATTAAAATGTGTAAATATACACTTATATTTAGATAGTTAACTTATGTTGACTTAGGTTTAGAGATATGATGTGGAGTTTTGGAGATGAGTTAAAAAATTTGAAAATAAAAAATAAATATTAAAAAATTTGAAAATAAAAATGACTATGTCAGTTATTTTTTAATGCTCTTTTGGTGACAAAAATTTAAATATAACTATTTAAGAGAATTACCTTTGTTATAACTCTAATGGGGTACGTAAGAAATTAGATGTGTAAATAGATTTTTTTTTTGATAAACCCAATGAACTAAGTAAAAATTTTAATTTTATGTGAATATTTATGGAAATATTAAATATTATTTTGTAAATTCAGTGGGCTAAGTAAGATTATTTTTTTAATAATTTTGGTCATTGATGTAAAAAAGCTTGAACTTTTAAAGGGAAAATTTGGCGACTAAGTTAATCTCCACTATAAATAGAGATATAATCTCTTCACAGAATAAAATCTCACAACAAACAAAAAAACAAGCTTCCCATAAGCATGGGCATCAAATCTTTGGGTTGGGTACGGATCGGTTAATTTCGGGTCCGGTTCCTTCGGTTCCTAGACATTTGGACCTAATTAAGTATTTGAAATCTTTTGGTTGGGTTTGAGTTAGTTCCTTTCGGGTCATGGTCCATAATTCAATACTTGTAATTTTGGGTATATAACAGGTCCCGATTGGTTTGAATATGTTATATAACCAAATTAATCTCGACTATAAATAGAGAGATAATCTCTTCACAAAATCACGTCTCGCAACACACACAAAATAAGCTTTCTACAAAAAAATTCTTTCTATCTTCTTCTTTGAAAATAAGTGTCTATTGTATTAGTAAGGTTCACAGATTCTGTTTCAGGTGTTGCGAAAAAACTTCATCACGGTTGTATCTTGAGATCCAAAAATCACACGGAACCGTTACACATTACATGTAATTTATTGAGTAAAGGAAAAATATGAATTGACTATGTGAATTCGTCTATTTTCTTACGATTTAATAAACGTTTTTATATCTTATATTATCATTTCCAACTAGATTTTGTTCCGTGATTTCTAGTCATGATTTTCACGGTCCTATAATCTTAACTCAGTAGATCCACTTCTTGCGTATCGTTTGAAACAGATTGAATTTTATGATCAATATTTCTAAAACGTATTAATAAGACGGTTTTCCAAAACCTTTTTAAATCAGTCTGAAATAGCTCTCTTTAGCTATTAAACATAACATTTTGGAATAAAAGTCAAATAAGGAAACGATTTACGCTAGAGTCTTTGACTGGTGTGCGATCTCATTTTTCAAAAAGAAAGAAAAATGACCCTTTTGATTAAAATAGTGTTTACAAACGTCTTATAGGCAATTTCTGGGAGCAACTATTAATGTTTAAGAACGCTCTATGCGATTTCTTAAAACGTTTATTGAATAGAGACTTAATGGTTTTAATCAATTATTTGAATTGAATTCTCATATACTTATTGTGGTTTTTGTTTTGTGAATAGATTCCACGGTGAATAACGGTGATAACAACATTAACTTAATTGGGGAAAATGGCGGTTCAACAAGTGAGACGACAACCCAACTCGGGAATGGTCAACTACTTGTAGCGCTACCTATACAAGTTTTGTCTGTGCCTAGCAAGCGCATGGGCTACAAATGATATTCGAAGAGATCGCTGAATAATAAATGAATCTATGTGAGTTTTTCACGGTGAATTTGTTCATTGAGAATTTTCCGCTTAGTTGGCCAGACTTCAAAAACTATCTTGCTTACTAGCAAAAGGCCCTCATGTTGGAAAATCTGATTACCATGCTTCATAATGAGTCACTAAAACATAATAAAGAGGTGGTGATTCATACTCACGATGCCAATGTAGGTGAGTACAAGAATATTGATAAAGGAAAGGCAAGATTTCAAAGTTCTGGGCCAAATAAGCTTGACCAACAAGCCCCCTCGAGCTTCAAGAAATAAGCTCAACCTTGCACGAACAAAAAATTCATTGGAAAGTGTAACTACTGTGCCAAGTGATATATGGTGTTTTTGATACATTGTACATATGTTTTCTAAAGTGTTTTCAGGTCTTTATCGAGTCTTTCTAGTCTATTTTGAGTTTATTTAGGTATGGAGTAGGCATGAAGGCCTTTTGAGAGATGTAGGAGGAAAATGAGCCAGAACTGGTGTTTCCCGCGCAAAACCAAACGGGAGCGACCAGATGGGTGTTCCCGAGTGAGCGGAGCAACCGATTGCATGTTCCTGATATTCAAGGAAACCGAGATACTATTTCAAGATTTGCCCTAGTTTCCCTATATTTTTATCCCAGCCGCCTGTGACCTCAATATATATTCTTTTTCTCTTTCCCCTTATTTTCTACACTAGTTTTCACAGAGAAACAAGACTTTAGAGCTTTTGGATTATTGCGATTTGCTACTTTGTAATGGGAGAAGGATCTCTCTCTCGCCTTAGAGAAGAACCCCTTGAATCCTAGTTCTATTATTTTCAGTCATATTCCATGTTTTATTCACTCTTGATCTCTGTGTTTTCTTGCTTCATAGATGAGTAGTCGGCTTGTTAGGATTAGGGTATTAAGGATCATGGATCAATGAGCTAGACAAAAATAGAATTCTTATTTTTTGACTTTATCTATTGTTGATCTTACTGCTTGTGTTAAACTGGCCATTTAGCATCTGAATATATGTTTAATCTAATCATCAAAAGTGTTTTAGGTTGCTAGAAAAAGTATAGATAGACGATTTTTCCTTAGCCAACGAAAGCTGATTCTAAGGCAAATCGTGAACCAATTGAATTTGAGCTTAATGCTTATCATCATTCTCTAATCCAAACGACAGTTTAGCCATTATGATTGCTTAATAAATTGGTATACACCACGAGAGTGGGATTATCTAATCTTTTTGTTCAAGTTCTAGATTGGCTTGTATCGTCTTCCCTGAATAGTTGTGTGGCTCATAATCCTAAGTATCCCGATGAATCACCCTGAACCTAGCTATTTATAATATGAAACCAAACTAACTATGTTACTTTCTTTATATTAATTATTTCATTTGCATTTAATCGCTTGTTTTAGCTTGATATTGATCCCATAGAAATAAAGTGTAAGAATAATCTTCTGGAATTGAATCTCAATTACTACATCTGCACTATTAACTTGACACTAGCAAACACTCAATTTTAGTGTATCAAGTTTTTGCGCCGTTGCGACGGGGACCAGCTTTTACCTTTATTTTTCGGTTATATATTTAGTCTAAGACCTCTAACTTGATTTACCCCTTTTGTTGCAGCTAATTTTCCAGATGCATGACCAATAGACATACTCTGAGAAACGCACAAGGAGAATTATTATACTTAACAACCAGGAGCTAGCAAGGTTAGAAAGAACCAACCGACAAAAACAAAGGCCAAGGAACACCAAAATGGATGATCAAGGAAATCCGGATGATCTTGCTGCTACAATGAAACAACATATGTAGTATACCATCCAATCCCAGCAGGAAGCTGCTCTAATTGTTGCATAGCAACATCAACAACATGAATAAGCTGCTCCAATCGGGCAGAAAAACCTCTTCTGTAACTTCCCTACTACGCGCTCTGCCATTACTCCTTCACCCTTTCCGAGGCAGGACTTTGAGATCAAGCCTGCTTTGATCGCTTTAGTGCAGAGGAAGGTGTTCAGTGGTCTCTCGGTAGATATTCCAATGGAGCACATTGAAAGCTTCGAAAAGTCTCCAGCTTTACTCGCGCGAATATCATACCACCAGACTACATTAAGTGCATGCTCTCTTGATGGAAAGGCTGCACAGTGTTTGAAATCTCTCCCCACCGGCTCTCTTACTTCGTGGGAGCAGGTCTGATCAGCGTTCCTGAGCCATTTTTACAGGAAGGCAAAAATTGCAGCATTGAGGAACAAGAGATCCTCCTTCGTAGCTCACTGATGAGCCTATTTGCGATGATGGGAGCGGTTCAATGACTACCGCAGAGAATGCCCTCACCATGGGTTTGATGATGATTACCTACTAGGTGTTTTCTATGATGGAGTCGACTAGGAATTCTGAAGTGCTCTAAATATGCGAGCAATGGGGATTTCATGACTTAGAAGACTTGAGGGAGCATTTGAGCTGATGGAGAACATGGCTGCCAGCTCAGCCAACAAGAATAAATAGAATGACCGCTCCAAGAAAGTCAACAATATTGACATTCAGAAGATAGACAAGTTGACAACCAAGGTTGATCAGCTTCTTAAGAACAACCAAGGGCAAATGTTCATCATGGTAAAGCGACATCTTATCAGATTCAGATCACTCAAGAGGCTGTACCAGAGGCTGAAAAGACGATAGGGAATCAGCAAGAGATCATCTACATCAACGGACATGGGTATGTGCAAAACAACCAGGCACAAGGTGCTAGATATCAGAAAGGTTTCCCGCAAAACTTTCAAGGTAAAATCTTTGTTTTCAGTCATAAAACAAAACGGGTTTGTGGGTCAGAATCAATAAAAGTATGAGCAGAAACCGCAGAGCAACCAACAAGCTGCTCCAGCTACCGCGAGCGAACCGGAAGATGGGTTGAAGAACCTAAGCAACATGATGCAGCAGTTACTCCAACATCATCAAATTCAAGTCAAGGCAGTAAGTCAGGTTACCACAAACATCAACAACATGATGGATAACATGTTCACCGTGCTCAATACAAAATATGATATGGTTAGCAGCCACATGCGTAGGATTGATGTTCAGCTTGCTCAAACAACTGAGAGTGTCAAGAGGAAGCAAGGGACGCTCCCAAAAAAAACTGATAAAAATTCTAGGGCGAAGCACTGTAATGCAATAGAGTAGTTGTTTGCTGAGACTGCTCTAAGCGCATAAGAGAGAAGATAGCACCCAGCTAGCTCTGAAGCGAATGCTCCTAGCGAATATTTTGAGACTCCACCATTTCGGGTCTATGTTCCTAAGGTTCCCTATCTTGTTTCACCTATACATCTGATGGATCCAATTATTGCTGAGCAGCTGGCTGGATTTAGGAAGATGGTGAGAAGGCTTCCTAAAAATATTTCATTTGAACATACTTGGGATATTCGGCCATTGCATATGTTCTTCAAAAATTGTAGAGAGGCTCAAGAGGAAATTCTTTACTGAAGCATTGACACCATCACTGAAGGTATTGCCTAAGTTTGATGACCCTGGAAAGTTTGATTTTCAATGTTCCATCACTGGATTTGAATTCAATGAAGCTGTCTGTGACTCTAGGTCTAGTGTGAATCTTGTCTCGAAGGCGATTGTAGACGAGTTGGGCATTGTGGATGTTGTGCCTTCTCATTTGACTCTAGCTTTTTCAAAATTTTCCACAGCAGTCCCTTATGGAATCATTTGCAACCTTCATGTCTAAGTAGGGGACTGAATTCTTCATACTGAATTTGAGGTTGTTGAGATAAGCAAAATTATGAGATGCCTTTGATCATTGGGAGACCATTTATGGCTACAGTGGGAGAAATCATCTATATGCCTAATAAGAAAGTCTTCGTCTCCAACATCAAAGGTTTTCTACAAGGCTGTCCCCACCATTTTTCCCACACTACACGCCTCTTGCATCTCATTGGTTTGTGGAGAGAAGCTGAAGGTTGGTCCTAAGAAGGAGTTTTTCGAAAAGAGTAAAATGAAAAAAATTCCTTGATGGAGATCCTCACACTGATACCAAGAAACAAGGATATGCAAAGGTGAAAGAAAAGGTCCAGAAGAAAAGGATCAAGGGTGATCCTACAATGAATTTGATACCTCGCATGTGTGATGAGAACTCTATTGAGTATGATGTAAAGTGCAAATGTACCTCTAAACCATTCTTTAAAGTTAAAGTTGTTATCACACATGAGCTGAATGAGAAATGGGAAGCTACTGTGAAAAGAGTTATTGATTTGAAACTAAACATGCCTGATTGTGGAGCTTATTTTGGAACAAGCGCTCATGCTCAACCGGACGGAACCCAATCACCAAGTCAATCTAGTGACTTATACCAAGCGCTTGGTGGGAGGTAACCCACTAGTAAATGTAAATATCATTAGAATTTGCTTTTTACTTATTTTTTGTTTTAGTTTATTGAGTCTCAAGTAAAAAAAAAATAGAAAACCCAAGATGCTTCAAAATATTATGGGTCTCAGAAATGGAGCACCATCTCTCTGAAATGAGCGTCTGCTCCAGGCGGAGATATGACTATAGAGCACCCATAATTTTCTGGAGCACCCATAATTTTCTAAAGCACCCGCTCCTCGCAAGTAAGTATTTCGACCCCCCAAAAAACATATTCTTGTTTACACATTCTCTCTGATTTATTTTCACACCAAGGATGGTGTGAAGTAGGTCTGGAGGAGAGTTTTCATCGTTTAATAACTCATTTATTTCTTTTGTTTTCTCTTGAGTCAGTTGAGTCAGCTTTTAAGATTGAGTCAGTTGAAAATTGTGGGAACTATGACCTTATTTTTAATGACCGTTAACCACCTCGAGCTTTAGTTATCTTATTCAGTGATCTTAGCAGTGACGAAAGACACACATGTGGACCTGGAAAACCCTTGCATTATCTTATTTGGTTCTCCAAAAGATTTTGGCTTGTCGAGGTTACATTGAAAAGACTTAGCTACATTTAACTTGAACATAATCTTGACTGCAATTCTTCTTGTTATGGGTATTAAATCTTGAAAACGAGAATACACTCAGTACTTCTATCTCTTCTATCCATCTTGTTGATCCTGAGTGGCTAGCTCATTTCTAGCTAATACCCATCTTGAACCCCTAAGTATTTATTATGCCCTCATGCATTTTGTTATTCAGTATCGTATGTGCAAAAGTTCAGGGAGGAAAGGATCGACGCGGCCTCTTACTCGTTACTGCTTCAGAAAATCAAAATAGTTGTGGGGAGCAAGCAGATAAACGGAGCAGCCGCTCTAGAGCTAGTATCTCGTTAGAGCAAGGTGAGAACCAGAATGGTTGCGAAATCAGAACCACTAGTGGAACATAAAAAAACATCATGTATTACCTCCTTCTTCGTCATATCACCAAAAACATGAATAAGGTGATGGAGAAGGAGAAAAAAATCAAAGAAATATGATCCAATGGAAGGCTGAGCAATACCGAGTTGAAAGAACAAGGAGATGGCGAATGATTGAAGAAATTGTTCCAGAAAGAGAGCATGTAAAAATGAGTAGAGGCTGTGGACATTAATGGGTCCATCCTCTCTTGCAATTTTGCGCAATATCATGCATCCTCTACAAAGAAATGGTAATCCCTAAACATTGATAAGCTCCACCTAAACACTTAAATGGCTTCTTTTACACCTAGAAAAACCTGCCCTGAATAGTGCATGTGATGAGAATCTCAAGCCACTCTTAATTGAATGTAAGGAGTTTTGTCTGGAATGTGTGATGTTTACAGATTTGAGATATGGAGTATGGAGCCGGTTGAACAACAATCAGTGGGGTTTCGGTAAGGGTGTGCTGTCTTAGTTTAACTGCTTGTATGGTTTAGATATTTGTGGCTAAAGTATGGTTTCAGAGAACAGGAGAGTTCCCACACTTTGAAACCTTTCTCCATGTTCTTGATACGTGACATTGTTTGAGGACAAAAAAAGATCTAAGTCTGGGGAATTGATATATGATGTTTTTGACACATTGTACATATGTTTTCTAAAGTGTTTGCAGATCTTTATTGAGTCTTTCAAGTCCATTTTTAGTTAATTCAGGTCGGGAGTAGGCATGGAGGTCTTCTGAGAGATGTAGGAGGAAAATGAGCCAGAATTGGTATTTCCCGCCAAAACCGACCGGGAGCAGCCTGTCGGGTGTTCCTGAGTGAGCGGAGAAACCGACTACCTATTCTAGATATTTAAGGAAACCAAGATAATATTTCAGGATTTGCCTTAGTTTCCCTATATTTTTATCTCAGCCGCATGTGGCATCCATATATATTCTTTTTCTCTTTCCCTTATTTCCTACACTGGTTTTCACAGAGAAACAAGACTCTAGAGCTATTGGATTGTTGCAATTTGATACTTTGTAAAGGGAGAAGGATCTCTGTGTGCTCTTGCTTCATGGCTGAGTAGCCGGCTGGTTAGGTTTAGGGTATTAGGGATCATGGATCAATGAGCTAGACACAATTAGGATTCTTATTCTTTGAATCTCTATCTATTGGTGATCTTACTGCTTGTGTTAAACTGACCATTTAACATATGAATATAGATTTAATCTAATCATCAAAAGTATTTTAGGTTGCTAGAAAAATCATTGACATGCGATTTTTCCTTAGCCAACGAAAGCTGTGTTAACGCAAATTGTGAACCAATTGAATCCGAGCTTAATGCTTGTCATCATTCTTTAATCCAAACGACATTTTAGGCACTAGGATTTCTTGATAATTTGGTAAATAACACGACAGTGGGTTTATATAATCTTGTTGTTCAAGTTCTAGATTGGCTTGTATTGTCTTTCCTGAATGGTTGTGTGGCTCATGATCCTAAGTATCCCGATGAATAATCCTGAACCTAGCTCTTTTATAATTAACTAAACAAACTATGTTACTTGCTTTATTTTAGTTATTTTAATTGCATTTAATCGATTGTTTTAACTTGATATTGATTCCATAGAAATAAAGTGTAAGAACGGTCCTCTGGAATTGAGTCTCAATTACTACATCGACATTATTAACTTGACAGTAGCAAACACTCAATTTTAGTGTATCACCAAGAGGAGACATAAATCCTTGGAATATCTTAAGAATGCTATGGGGAAGAATCATGCCAACCTGATTGAAGCTGATTTTTGTGTTGTGTCACATAATCTAACATGGTGGAAGAAAACCCAAAAGAATGGTGGTATGACTCATGTGCCACTACACACATCTGCATTGACATAGAGATGTTCAGTACCTATTAGAAGTGTAAATCTAATGAACAGGTGAAGATGGGAAACGTGTCCCAGTCCAAGATCAAGGTATTGGAAAAGTTGTGTTGAAGATGACGTCAGGCATGAAGGTTACCTTCACAAATGTGAAACATGTTCCAGATATGATGAAGAATCTGATTTTTGGATCTCTCGTGAGTAAGCACGGTTTTGGAATCAAATTCGAATCCGACCAGATGTTCCTGATGAAGAGTAATGTTTATATTGGAAAAGGTTTTGTTAACTCTGGACTGGTCAAAATGTGTGTAATGACAGTCCTTAAGAAAGACGATGACCCGCTTCGAAAGTTTTAATGAATAAGAATCTAGTTGCTTATATCGTTGAGTCTTCTAATATTTGGCATGAGCGCTTAGGACATGTAAATTATAATCTGTGTAAAGACTGGTGAATTTGAACATGATCCAAAAGTCTAAAATTAGCAAAGACAAATGTGAAATTTGTGTCCAAGCAAAACTGACAAAAACACAATCACCTCATGTTGAGTGAACAACTGAACCTCTGAGTTTAATACACACAAATTTGTGCAACTTGAACTATGTACAAACTAGAGGCAGTAAAAAATATTTTGTGACCTTCACAAATGATTTCTTAAGATATTTCTACGTATACTTGTTACATAGTAAAGAAGAAGTCTTGGACAAATTCAAGGAGTACAAATTTGAAGTTGAAAAACAACAGGAAAATTATCAAAATAGTTAGAAGTGATTAAGGAGGTGAATATGATGGACCATTCAATGCATTTTGTCAAGTAAATGATATTATCCATCAAACAACTACTCCCTATCCACCATAATCAAACAAAGTTGCAGAAAAAAAGATATAGAACTTTGAAAGAAATTATGAACTATATCCTCAACAGAATACTTCATAATGTAACTGGTAAAATGCCATAGGAACTTTGGAAGGGTAAATGTACATTCATGCAAAAAACTTAAAGTGTGGGGGTGTTTGGCAAAAGTCGCAGTGTCACCTCCCAAAAAAGTCACAATTGGACCCAAAAGTATGGATTCTTTATTCATTGGTTATACACACAACAATAATGCTTATTCTTTTCTAGTAATTAAATCAGATATACCAGACATCCATGTCAATACGATCATGGATTCAAGGAATACTTCATTTTTTTGAAGATATATTTTTGTGTAAGGATAAACAATACTGTAAGCGCATGCGTGAAGAAAGAGATGCGGCTATCTCCATTGATGAGGCAATTACTTTTGGAACTTTTGAAATTAAAGCATAATATGTTGAAAACGAACCTAGACGAAGCAAGAGAGCTCGTAAGGAAAAGTCTTTTGGTGAAGATTTCATGATGGTATTTCTCGCTGAGAATAAGCTGAAATCTTACATAGAAGCCATGTCTAAACCTGACGTAAATTTCTGGAAATAAGCAGTCAATAAGGAATTTGAAACAATAATGCAAAATCATACCTACGAGATAATTGATTTACCTCAAGGGATTAAATCATTAGGGTGTAGATGGCTTTTCAAAACCAAGTTGAAAACTGACGGCTCAGTTGATTAATACAAGGTCAAAATTGTGGTGCAAGGTTCAGACAAAAAGAAGGTCTAAAGTTCTTTGACACATATTCCAGTCAGGAGAATAACTTCAGTTCGACTGATGATTGCAATTACATCATTAAGAGACTTGCAAATCTATCAAATGGATGTTAAAACTGTCTTTTTGAATGCTTATTTAGAAGAGGGATGTACATGAAACAACCTAAAGGTTTTGTGGTTCCGGGTCAAGAACACAAAACACAAAGTTTTTAGGCTTGTAAAATCGTTGTATGGGCTTAATCAAGATCAAAAAAATGACATGAAAAATTTGACAGTGTGGTGATATCAAATGGGTTCAGCATCAATGAATGTGATAAATTCATTTACTTCAAATTTACTCCTACTGGGTATATTATTTTGTGCTTAAGGCTGGGCAAATGGGGTTCCACTCGGATTTTGGTTTGGGTTCTTTCGGGTTTGAGTTTTTTGGGTTCATGAATTTCAGCCACATTCAGATATTATAAAAGTTTGGGTCGGACCCGGTTCATTTTTAGTCGGGTTCGGTTCTAGTTTTGTTACATATCCAAGATCCGGATGAACCCATATAGTTTTAGTTCCTGATATTAATCGAGTTATCGGTTTTTAAAAATATTAGTTTATACTTGATTAAACTCAATATATTAATACCTTTTCAATAAATTTGTGTATTTATCTTCTTCAAGCCATATTTTTTTCCTTCAAAATAACTTTGGGAGACTTATTTATCAACCATTCGAGACTCTTCTTTGAACTATACGTGACAACATCATATATATCATGATTCAAGAAAAACCAAAGCATTGTACGAAAGAGAATTATACATAATGAAATGTAAACAAATTAATGTTAGCAACTTGTAACTCTATAAACGTAAGAAACACTATTTAAACTTAAAAAACAACATTGTTTAAACTTCAAAAGCAAACATATTCGTAACTTAATTTCAAATTCAATTGTCAAAACATAAAAATAGTAATATTAACCAAATAAATATATATATTAGACTAAAGTATTTGCGTTAATTATTCATGTAATAGATAATTATCTTAGGTACTCAATAATATTGTAGTGTGTGTTTGGATACATATTAGGGTTACAAATTGGGTTGAGTACATATTTTTTTGGAACTTTGGAATTTTGTGTTTTTAGAATATCCATTTGGGTCCGGATAAAATTCATAACCTGAGATACCACAAAACATGATACATTCAGTATTTATATCAGGTTCTGATAGGTTCATATTGACTTTTAACGGGTCGAGTTCATTTTGGATTTTTGGCTTCAGTTTATTTGCCCAACCCTAGTTGTGCTTGTACGTAGATATCATGATCATCATCAGTAGCAACAAATATATCATCCACCAAACCAAGAACATGCTCAGTACTCAGTTTGACATGAAATACATGGTTATTGCGATGTTATTCTTGGCATTAAGATCACAAGGAATCCTAATGGGATAACTTTATCTCAGGATCACTATGCTGAAAAGTTACCCGAGAGGTTTAAGATCCATTCTAGTGGAATTGCAAAAACTCTTGTAGACACTACTGCAATTGAACAAGAACGTAGGCGAGGCATGTCACAAGTGAAGTACGCGCGGGTAATTGGAAGTTTTATGTACTTAAACAGTTGTACATACTCGATTTAGTGCGTGAGGTCAATATATTATGTTCGTACACAAGTAATCCAGGTCATAGATACTGGAAAGACATAACAAGGGTAATAATTTATTTGTGATACACCAACTGTTATGGGCTGCAATACAGTAAAAAACCAGCAGTTTTGGAAGGATACAATGATGCAAACTAGATATCAGACTCAAAGAAATCGAAACCCACAAGTGGATATGTTTTACGCTTGGAGGTGCATCAATATCCTGAAAATCTTCCAAACAAACTTTATTGGCCAGATCTGCCATGGAATTTGAGTTCATCGCTTTAGACAACGCATAGCATAATGGATTCGTAACCTCTTTAAAGATATTCCAATGTGGAAAAACTTGTCCTAGCTCTACGCATACATTGCGATAACCAATCACTTATAGCTCGGGCACTAAATACTATATATAATGGTAAATTGGGTCACATTAAACGACGATATAAGACCATTAGTCACTTAATCTCAACCGGTGTTATATCTACGGATTACATCAAACAAGTTACAACCTTGTGGACCTGTTTACCAAACTTTAGTAAGAGATCAAATATTGAAAACATTAAAAGGAATGTGGTTATTTCCTATGACTAAGAAGATGCTTCATGGAAACCCCACCAATGAGATTGAAGATCTCAAAATGTTGGTTCAAGGGGATAACTAAATCAAGCAGTATATGATTAAAGCACTGGAAATTATTGACTTTTAATGAGATAAGACAATAAACCTTCACATATATGTATATAGAGTTTAATAGGATACTTTATGTACATATGATAGGTGCTCATAGCAATCACCTAGTAGTGTGAAGAATGAAGTTCAGGCTATGCTCTCCAAATTCTCTAATAGCAAATCATGCAAGTTCACGACCAAAATAAACACAATAGAAAATTTAACTCTACGAGGAAACGCAGCTAGGTTTATATATATTGTCTCAATTTACACAAACTTTAGGTGGTTCAAGACATCACATTCACCTCATGAAAAGTAAATTTGTTAGATAGTAACACTGAAAATATGCCACTAACTTAGACACAGTTAGTTTTTCGCTTATACTCTCGAAAGTTTGTCTGTTTAGTCTATTGTTAAGTCTAGTCAGTAGAATCTGCATAGTCTATCAAGTCTTCATGTGTTTAGAGTAAATCTTATTCATGTGGAGATTGTTGGAACCAATTATTCTAACCTTAATTGGATGAGTAAAAAATTGATTGTGTGAATAGATTTTTTTTTTATAATCCCAATTGGCTGAGTAAAAATTGATTTTATGTGAATAGTTATGGAGATGATATATATTATTAAAACCGAAATATCTTTTGAAAATAATCACTCTAATAATTGCAATTTATGCCACTGTATTTAATAATACTTAATTAATTAACTAGATTATTTTCTAACCAAATTTACCATTGTGGACCAACAGAAATATTTTCTAATCAATTTTTACAATAAAAGTAAACAGATTTATTTAATATGTGACATCAAACTGTAAATATTATATATTCATGTATATTATTATGTCATTTCACATAGAAAATATAAACTATAATTTTTTTATCAAAACATATAAATTTATTTTCAAATATATTTTAAAATAATTTGATGATTAATATTATTCACATGCGCACACACACACACACACACACACACACACACACACACACACACACACACACACACACACACACACACACACACACACACACACACACATATATATATATATTTGAATTATAGGAATACAATAAATAAAATTGGGGGATTTGCCAAAAATAACCTAAATATTGATTATAACCATAAAAGTAGCTCACATATTCAATCAAGTGCAAAACCAACCTAAAAGGTTGGTAAAAATACTATTTAACCTTTATGACCAAACAAAAAACCAGAAAGTTATTTTATGATTATATCCTTCGTAAGTCTACACGTAACAAAAGAGGTCTACATATATGTAAACCTCATAAGAAGTCTACTCTATACTCTACATTTTGATTTGATCTAATAAATTAATTTTAAAAATGTATAAAAATATTTGTTTTGAACTTTTTAGTTAGTCATCAATATAAGGGTTAATATGAAGTTTATAAACTAAAATTTTATATAATTGAACAATTTAAAGAATATATATATATATATATTGATTTGATAATCATGTGTTGGAAAATGTTTGTGGTTTACCAACAAAAAGTTCTAACATGTTATGTCTTTATTAAATTTTAGATTTGAGATTTTTTTTTGTTTATTGACTTATTTGCATATTGATGTTGAATAATTTATATTTTAAATATTTCGATACTTGATACAATAATTGAGACCTTTTATTATAAATCAAACACTTAGGGTTTTATATTTGTCTTTTATGGTATAGTAGACCTACAATAAAGTCTACAACATTGTAAACTTCATAAGAAGTCAATAATGTCGTAAATTTTAATTTAGTTACAATTTGTGTCTCCTATATAAACAAAATTTACACAGTCTCTCTCTAAAATGACTACACAAGTTTCTAAAACTTTCTCAATTCTCTCTAAAACTCTCTCACTTCTCTCTAAAACACTCATTTCTCTCCATTCTCTTTAAAACTCTCTCATGTCTTTCTCACAATACCATCTTGTTATTTTAGATTACTATGATTCATGGTTTTAGTATTCTCTTTTAAAAATGTAAGTTTTAGATCTATATATTTCAAATGTGTATTTTTATGTTATGTATTTCTCACAATATTATCTTGTTTTTGTAGGTATTATCATTCATTGTTTTCACTTTCTCCTCTAAAAATGTAAGTTTCAGATCTATAGCTTTAAATGCATATTTATGTGTTTATATTCAAATAAAATTATATATTCAAACTCTGTGCATTTACTTGTCTATCATTTTATATTATAAAATCTATTTTGAATTATTTTCAGATTTAAGACTATTTTTACATTTCAAAATGTGCATCATTTTTCAGATCTGAAAATTATGAAATAGTGTAGACTTCTAATGAAGTCTGTTTATAGACTAAAGTTAGTAAACTTCAAATGACGTCTACTAAACCAAAAGTTTTAAGCAGACTTCATTGGAAAGTCTACAAAATATGACTTTAACTTTTTGTCCTATGTTTTTTTAATAATTCATTTTATTTTGCTAGTATTTTCTTTTATAGTTGTTATCTCCTTCTCCAACAAATATATGATTTAAATCTATAGATTTTAAATATGTGTTTTTGTATTTATATTTAAATAAAGTTACATGTTCAAATTCAAATTTTATGTCTTTAATTTACTACTATTTGGTCTTATAAATTATATATTTTTAATTTTTATTTAAACTTATTTTCATATTTTAATGTATATATTTCAGATCTAAATTTTTTTTGATAGAGTAGACTTTAAATGAAGTCTTCTTAAAAGCGAGAGCTAGTAGACTTCAACCCTCACTTTTAAGCAGACTTTATATAAAAGTTTACTCAAATATAATTTTAGTTTTAATTTTATATTTTTCTCATAATTTTATCTTATTTTGTAGGTATTCTCTCTCAAAGTTGTCAAATCATCTTCCCCAAAATATAAGATTTACATTCATTATATGGATATTTTGTGTTTATATTGAACTAAATTTCTATATTCATACTCAATATTTTTGCTTTGCTAAAAGGTTGAGAAGAAACTATTTTGAAATATTTTCTAGAATAAAGTATTTTAAAATATTCTAGATGTACATTTTTAGGTTTCAATATTTTTTTTCTAGTGTAGACTTCAAATAAAGTCTATTAAACAATAAAATTTAAGTATACATAATAAAAAGTCTACTAAAATATTATTTAAATTTTGTATCTTATGTTTTTATCATAACATTATCTTACTTTGCAGGTACTCTTTTCCAAGACTTCATTTGAGACATCATGATTATGAAAAATCAAACACACCCAATAATATTTTTTAATAAATTGCTTTGTAATAATTTATCTTTATAAAATCTTCATTTGTAAATAATTATTTGATGCAGAATCTATAAAAATTGTATTCATTTTTTAGTTGTGTTTCACTTGTATGATATTATTAATTTTTGTTAGATATCATTTTTTCACAAGATACTCTAATAAACCAAAAAATTAAAATCACCATAAGCTAAAACTATAACTAACACACATGTGAGAAGAAGAAAATATATACAAAATTTCCAAGAAGTATTAGTCTTCTTTTTGAGATTCTTAACACAATTTCAACAGACGCAGTAAGCTTAAGTATTAGTCTTTTTTTTTACTGAAGACGTCTACAGAAGTATGCTGCTAGAATATCAGGAATTTTCTTTTCTATTAGAGATTTTCATTATTAGTCTTATTTTTGAGATTTTCAACACAATTTCAACGAATAATACAGAGACTTGCATATTTGTCTGCATTTGCAGTAGACTACTAAAGAAGTCAACAGTAAAAAAAATTTAAAATGTAAGTTTGCACGATAGAAACTAGATGTGTAATAAATCTGACTAAAGACCTACAAATTCAACATTCATCATATAATACAACATCCAAAGCAACAACAACTGATACATTCAACACTAACTAAAGACCCACAAATTCAACATAAGTTCAACACATAAGACAACTCGAAAGCAATGAGACAACTCAACAGTTCAACACATCAGACATAAGACAACATCCAAGGAAATAAGACAAATCATAAGTTCACACGTAACACTAACACATGTTTAACCTGGACAATTTGGATGAGTGTGGTTGTTTGCACTGGGAGCAACTATAATCCTTCTGCAGCTTTCACGGTTTGTTTCCCCTCATCCTAGAAATTTCTAGCCAAGACTACCACCTCGACTTCTTTTGCCTACCCGGACCACGCTTCACAGGTGGATGAATGCATTTATGTTTGTTCGAAGGTTCTTTGTCCTCACTCAAATTTTCATTGGTAGGTGATGTGTTTTCACCATCCATTCTCCGTATACAAAGGTAATTGAACCATTCCTTACAAAACAATACAATTTACAAAATTAGAAAACAAAAACTTCTTTTTTGATAATAGTATAAAAGTAGACTTACAAATAAGTCTACATTTATTAGCTAACTACATAGTCAAACCAAAAAGTTGATAGTTTCATAATTATAAAAAAATTATCTTTTGAAAATAGTACAAGACCATTAGGATTAACTAACACACAATGTATAAAACTAAAAATTCTTGAAAATTCTTTATGAATAATACACAAATCCACTTTTTATTTATTTCTCTATGTAGACTTTCTTTTCAGTTTACGTGTGTAGACTGTCATGTAGGTCTACAATTTGAGTTAGTTTTTCTAATTACAAAATCCACAGGTTATTATCTGTATTTTAAAAAGTTGTGATTTTATACGCGTAGACTTTCTTTTCAGTCTACATTTTGAAAATGTTAGTTTTTGCAATTGACCAGAACTCAACCAAGATTTGACTTTCAAAATCAGACTTCATTTATAGTCTATATTTTTTTATATTTTTGAGAACATGTTAGTTTTTGCAATTGACCAAGTTTGACTTTCTACAAATAGATTGAGATGAACGTCTACACATGTGTAGACGTCACCTAAAGTCTATTCCCAAATTCGACAGGTTAGTTTTGCATTTGACCAAAATAAAATAGTAGACTTCATATGGAGCCTATGTTTTTTTTTTGAGATTAGTAGACTGAATATGAAGTCTACACTTTTTTTTTGGTTAACTTTATAATATTTTAGTTAAATACAAAACTAATCTATTAAACACATTCAAATTTTTGGTCAAATTCAAAACTCACCTTTTGTAGACTTTCAGAACAGTCTACATAATGTAGACTTTCGAAGAAGTCTACTATAAAAAGTCAAAGTTTCCCAAAGTTCAGTCAAATGGAAAAACTAACCTCTTTTACGTAGAGATCTTTGCAATTCTACTTACTTTTTTTTTTCAAAGGTTAAGACGTAGACTTTTAGAGAAGTCTTTTTTACAAAAAAAATTATTTTGGTAAATTTACAAAATAAACTATGCGTTGAAAAGTAGACCAGATCGTAAGTCTACACATATGTGTACACATAAAAAAGATTCTAGTATCACGACACATATCCAAAAATGACGAATACCATGTAAATAGTTACTTTTTCCGATGTAAAGCTCGTTTCCAGCCTTTACCACTGTCTAAGCTCCAAATATGAGAAAAAAACACCTTTGTCGACTCACAATTAAATAAACTCAAAAATATGAAAGTTTAGCTTATAAAAATGAAAGTTATGGGAGTTTTTTAGATCAAAATGGAGAGAAAATGAAGATTTGTTGGTTTAGAAAGAGAAAAAAATGGTTTCAAATTGAATTCTTGAGCTTTTAAGAGCTCAAAATGGTGGTTATAGTGGTTGAAAAATTGATGATAATGATTGTTGTAAATAAGAAGAAATGTTTAGGGTGTAATACGTTTTTTCTAATTTTCGAAATAATTAAATAATTAATTAATAATTTCAATTTTGTAAATAATTCAAAAACATATTGAGGGTTTGAAACTTTCAAGGGTGAATAGTAATGACAAATAAAAGAGGTTGGTTTTGTGTTTGACTTGAAATTGTTGTTAGTTTTGAAAAAAACCCAATAAATTTTAATATAATATTTTCTTTAAAAAAGAAATATCGAAGGAAATTTATTTGGCGTATATAAAAAATTAAAAAGACATATCTATCTATTTTATTAAAGCAGAAGTGAATTTTATTTGACATAAAATATTTTACTTTGAACATAGATTTATTAATATACATAAACATACTAATTGTTTTATAATTTATAAATAAATACATAAAAATGGTTAATGCAATTAAAAAATACTAATTGATGAATATGTTATATAACAAATTATTTTGATTAGTTTAGTATCCAATCATAATATGAGCAATTAAAAAATTACACAAAATAAAAAAAACGTCAATATATCATAAATGTTATATACTACAAATCAAAAGTAAATACTTATACGGTTGCATGTTTGTACAACCATTACATTTTTGTGTTTTTTTAAAATTTCATATGTTTATTATATTATAATAATATGTTTATTATATTATAATAGACACATGTGCGTGTGCACATATTAAGTTTTAGTTGGATATTATTTTGCATGCCCAAGTGATAAGTAAGATGATTCTTAATGATTTTGATGTAAAAATGTTTGAACTTTAAAAGGGAAAACTTGATGGCAAACTTAGTGACTAAGATAAATCAACTTGGTGACCGATCAACTTAATGACCAAACTAACCCCCACTATAATGTAAATATATGATTATATATTAAATTTTTAAAAAATAAAAAAAATCCGGTTTGACCGGTTGAACCGTTTCAACTAATCAACCAGTAGATATATCAAGTCGGTGTCCGGTCCGATTTTCAAAACATTGATAAAAACATAATCTCTTTACAAATTCACATCTCACAACCCACACAAAACAAGTTTTCCCTACAAACAAAATTCTTTAGAGCTTTTTTAAAAGTAAGTGATTCGAGAGTTATTGTAGTAGTAAAGTTAGTAGATTTAATTTTGAGTGTTTAAACAGTTTCATCACAGTTGTATTTTGGGATTCAAAAATCGCACATAGCGGTTACACTGCGAAAGAAATCAAATTTCGACTTGATAAATTCATCTATTTCCTTACGATTTCATAAATTGTTTTATAGCTATACTATCGTTTTCAACTTAGTTTTGTTACGTAATTTTCAATTAAGATTTCGCAATCCTACAAACCCCGGAAAATAATAACTCTTCATTTGAGAAAGTAAACGAGGATTTTTTTTCTATATCAGCGAAAAAAACAAATGGAGCAGAAGAGCGTATTGTTGTCAGCTTTAGGTGTTGGTGTTGGACTAGGGATTGGGTTGGCATCTGGTAAGAGTTTGGGTAGATGGGCAAACGGGTCGGGCCCAGTAGAAGACGGACTCACCGGAGAACAGATTGAACAAGAGTTGGTGAAACAAATTTTGGATGGGAGAGAGAGTACTGTCACCTTCGATGAGTTTCCGGACTTCTTAAGGTAACTGAAAACAAGATATATTTTTTTATTCTTTGTGTGTTCAAGATTTATATAACTGATTATGATACAGTTTTTGTCACTACTAGGCTTTCTTTAGCTCAAATCAAAATTTAATGCTTAGCCTCTCCAATTATCAAATCTTAAATTATCAATTTTTTTAAGTTTTTTGGCTTTCTAATAATTAAGGATGGGAGAGATATATCCGAAAAATTTAGCATATCCGAATTCGTATATGGAGCCGTCGAATTCGTAGATTTAGTATCCGGATAAGCCTCCATGGATTTCATATATTCCGGTTATCCATGATTTCAAATATGCGTTTAGATATTATACTATATGCGGATATTTGGATCTGAAGTAAAAATAATTAAAAATAAAATTTGTTTTTAAAAATAAATCTAAAATTCTAAAAAAAAATCATAAATTAAATATTTATAGATTTTTAATATTGTAAAATAAATATAATATTATAAGACTAACTTTATGTATAATATTTATATTTATATGTCAAATATAATTATTAATACAATTAAAATTTAATATATTTTAAAAATACGGATTCGGATATCCAAACTTAAAAAACAAGATATCCGAATTTTGTCACCGGAATATCTTGTTTTCAGAACTGATCTAGAGTGAATTTTAGGATAAGATTTGGATCCCGGATAATGAATTCCAACCATACCAACAAGCCCTCAAACCCTCCATTTTGAGATCATAAATGATGAAACCTCAAATTTGAGGTTCCAGTATCAAGATCCTCAAAACAGAATACTTTTTATTTTTTTCCTTATAATTTTGTTAATTACATATAATTATACTAATATTAATTTTCTTATCATTTTAATATTCATAATTATATATTCATTAAATATTCAATTTTTATTTTAGTCCTTATAATTTTGTAACTTACATATAATTATACTAATCTTTATTTTCTTATCACTTTAATCTTTATAACTATATTTTAAATAATATTCAAATACATCTTTATATATATTATTATTGACATAAAATATTTAAATATGTTAAAATTTAAATGAAGATTTTTATTATACAATAATATTATGTAAAATAGGAATACTATGTATACTTAACTTAACTATTTCGTAACTCTTTTCTTTAATTGACTGCACTTTTAAGAGAAAATGAAGGATTTTTATTGGGTTAAACCAAAATATATATAATTTATAAATTTTATGTTTTTATTTTTATTATGTATTTCTTTTTTATTTATAAAATTTAATACTTATAATTAATTATTATGAGCAATGAAGATTAAAATGTAATATATAAAAATATATAAAAAATATGTTTAAAGTTCATTATTGGATGAATATACTCTCAAACCTTCATTTTGAAGATCACCTATCTTCAAGACGAAATTCTTTGTTAGAGATGCTCATTGTTTTTTTAGATCTTTGGATCTTGTTAGGTAAGAGTGTGCTTGAAAGATGCGAACTTGACAAGTTAATTTACATGTTAAAATTTTGTATATTAGGAAGTAAAAAAGTTGAATATCTTATTTGTTTTCTTTATAGAGGATGTGATTTAC
>CAJHQQ010003042.1:0-52214 GCA_905132885.1 Moricandia moricandioides
AAGTAGCTTGGAGCAAAAAGAAAAGAAAAAAAGCTTAGAGCAGTTGAATTACTGAATCATAAAGTATTGATACGAGGTCTCTAAAAGGACAAGATCTTAAAAGTCGTACATATAAATTTTATTATTAATTTGGTGATAGTACAATTATTTTCCTTCGAAACAGTCAACAATCATAAATATACTATTGATAAAGAAGAAAAGTAGCAGAAAAGATTGAATATTATACTATTGATAAAGAAGAAGAAAATATAGAAATGCCAGAAGTAAGCAGTAATAGCAGTTGACAAAAAAGGCAGTAATAGCATGGTCATAAAGATTTTTTTAAATAAAACGTAAAATTCATTTTTTGGATCAAATCCTACAAAAGAAAAATAATTTAACTAGACGAAATCGGAATCATTTATTGGGTTTCGTTACGAATTCAAAATTAAATTGCTTTTTTTGTAACTTTCAAAATCAAATTATTGTGTTTAGAATCAAAAATATTTTGATAGATTAGTTGGATTTTTTTTTTGCTGAATAGATTAGTTGGATTTCGGTATAGATATCCCTAGCTAGATAGAAAAAGATTATAAATAACAAAATTCGTGTGCATGAAAGTTAAGGCAACGTCACAATTTATGATTATTGGTTTAGTTTAGTCACTGTTTTTTAATCTCTTTCTTTGTTTTTTTGTTGCTGAATCATTTCTCTATTTATTTATTATTTTTTTCCGAGCTCTATCATAACCTACCACTGTTTCAAATTATTAACACAGAAATGATTAAGTTGGAGGATAAAATATTACTCCGAAAAAACTACGACCTAGTGATCATTGATGCAACTATGTATTTGGTCTTATTTGCGATACATACGAATGGGTGACTTCGAACTTAATCATGCACCTATCCCACTAGAGTGTAGGGTTGGAGAAAAATTCTAGATAGTTTGCAAATATGGCTAACATTTTATCCGTTAAATTTAATTTGTTATTCGTTTCGATTCAAAAAATTTGGTTATTCGTAAGTTTTCGAAAGCAAAACAAATACTAAAAATTAATATCTCTTAAAAATGAAGCAAATAAAATATTAAAAATTTAGATACGGATATCCGATTCACTCCATCTATTATGCAAATAGATGTATATTTATAATTAAATATATATTTTTAAATGTATAATCTCTCATGCTCATTATTTTAACATATAATTTTATTTTATAATACTTATCAAAATATTAAATTAACAAAAAAAATCGTAGAAAACTACAGTTTTTCTTAAAAAGATGTTTTGTAAGAAAATTTTATTAATTTAATTTTTTTTATGAAACATATAGTTTCATTAGTTTTATTTTTTATTTCATATTGTGTAAAATATATTTTAAAAAATAAATAAACTTATATAGTTTTCTAGATTTATTTGTGTTGAACAAAGTGGATGAAATATCAATAAATATTTGTAAATATCTATTAATTTCTGGATATTCGTATTTTTTTAAGCAAAACAAATCGGAAAATCAGATATCCGTGAAATACAAACAAATCAAAAATACTAAAAATTATGATAGTATTCGATTTGAGCCCACCCATAGTTCCAAATCAAATCTATTCAGATGAAAAAGAATAGGATTAAGAATGTACCGGTTCTTTGGTTAAAAATGGTCTCATTTGCACCAATAAGAGATTACCACGTGGCCGGATGTTGCACCAGTAGTATTCTCCACGTAAATTTAATTATCTAATCACCCTTGCAATTTTCCATACAGTCTTTCCTTCTACGTCTATAATTTCTTTATTCTAAAAAATTACAGATTGATGAAATGGTAAATCCACTGGCATCAGTCTCTACTCTCTGTTGCGTTGTAGTAGTAACATATATCTTTCGTGATCCAAACGCCACATTTTTCTTTGAACACAAACTGGATATGGACTAGGCTTCCCCTTAATTGTTGACCAGGTGATTGTGGTCGAGTGGTAAGGAGACGGGACTGGGACGCCAACACGTTTCAGGTTCGATCCACCTGCTGCGCGAAACTAAGTCACAATTATCCTGGTCACCTTACACGGATATGGGCCCATGCTTTAGGGCCCATTTGAATACCCGGAGAGAGGGTCTATCCGTGGGCTGCACCTCCCCTTGGGGATTAGTCTGGGCCTCTCCATGGGCCTGGGATACCCCCAGGTTAATCAAAAAAAAAAAAAAAAATTGTTACTGGTATTAAATTGTTTCATGAATTCTGCAACGACATCTAAACAACATTTTTGATGCATGAGTTATTTTTTCTTCTTTTTTTTGTAACGATTTCGAGGTCGTTGGGAAGGTTAGGAGTAGGTCCATATCGTTTACGTTTGTGGGTTATCCTGCAAAATCACAAAAGAGAATTGGTAAGCATCTCTCTTGCTTTAAATCTGAGAGCTCTTTGGTAAACTAGTTTTTGGCTCAAACATGAATGATAAGCCTTTTCATCATTTAAGTATTGGTTTATAATTCACTTCATTGCCTTAGCTAAAAGATTAATAGAATTCTTGTTTCGGTTGAGCAGCCTTGAGGTGTTATGACATTCATCAATCTTAGGTATTTGCCATGCATTTTTGATACCTTCTTGTCTTCACAAAAATCTCTACCCTCTCCTGAAATTTCAAAAGAGAAAACATGCAATTAGCGTAAGGTATATTTTGTTGGGTTAAGTAACTTAAGTTAGATGAGATTGAGCAAAGCCATAACATCCAACACTAGTTCATCACATAGCGTTTGCCTCCATTATTTCATAGACGAAGAACATCATCAGGATCAGAAGTCGTGAGATCCTCTCCACAGTCTACAAAATCTGGGATGACCTTTAGATTTAAAGGCCGAATGCGATTTTTAACGATTTCAACAAATTTTTATTTTTTTACGAATTTGTGAATCTAAGAAATTTTCTTGGAAACTTATATATATAATTTTTTTCAAAAAAATTTGTAGGCACAAAGTCAATATTTTATCCGGTTTGGTCCAGACCGGTGTTGCACAAAATAATAATATTATTAAGATTTGTTATCATCAACACAAGTTCATCACATAAGTGCATCTGAACTATTAAAAATATTAAATTAGAACCTAATTAAAAAAAATCCAGCTCTATAAAGAATCCATTTTTGACATTTTGTTTTTTTGACTATTTTTTAACATTTTGTTTTTTTGACTATTTTTTAACATTTTGTTTAATTTGTTGTCATGGCTTAAAAAAAAAGACAACAAAATCAGACCGTGTTAAATTAAGTCAAAACTATTTGACTTTTTAAGGACGTGGCTTGATGTCTGTTTACTTTTCGTATCCGTGGGCCCCAGAGTTCTTTTGTCCGTTATTTTCTATGTAAAGATATTTTATTTTTACAACTGTTTTGTGACCTGTTCTAATTCTAAGGCTGTGATCGTCTTCGAATCAATCCAACGGTCATAATTTAAAACAGCTCATAGAACAGATGTACGGAGGACCTAAACATCATTTGTCTTCGAGAGAAGATAATAAAGAACCGAGCTTTCCTTGTGCAAAGCTTTTCATAAAGAGAGAGAGAATATGGAGGAGAGTGGTGGTCGGAAGATCGGTGTGGCGGTGGATTTCTCGGAGTGCAGCAAGAAGGCTCTGAACTGGGCGATAGACAACCTCGTTCGCGATGGTGATCATCTTATCCTCATCACCGTCGCTCACGACATGCATTACGAGGAAGGAGAGATGCAGCTTTGGGAGGCCGTTGGATCACGTACGATCCTTTTATTATAACTCCTACCCTTTATCTGATCTAGCAAGATTCTATGTGTTGAAGGAACTTGAACTTACCCATGCATTTTGTATAACTTGAACATGTTACATGATGAAGATAGTTGCTCCTCCTGGTTATATATTAATAGTTGGACTCTTTTTTTTTTGTGTGTTGTAACATTTCAGCTCTGATTCCTCTGAGTGAGTTCTCTGAAGCTGCCGTGATGAAGAAGTATTCAGTGAAGCCAGATGCTGAAACCCTTGACATTGCCAACACCGCCGCTATGAAGAAATCTGTAAGCTTCTTGATTCCCTTTTTGGTTGAATATAATATAGTAGTTGCAAGAATAGTCCATAATAATCATTCAAAGCTTTATGTAACCAAGAAAAAACATTTCAATCCATTACCAATATGGATGAAGGTTTCTTTTGTACAACAAGTGTTTGTACTCTGCTAAGTGAAGATCATCTTTGTTGTGAAACCTGATGTAGATTACAGTAGTGATGAAGATATATTGGGGAGATCCTCGTGAGAAGATATGTGAAGCTGTTGAACACGTTCCTCTCTCAAGCCTTGTCATCGGTAACCGAGGCCTTGGTGGCCTTAAGAGGTTAATATTTCTCCTCTTTTCTTCATCTTTTTGCATGATTCAAAACTTGGTTTGAAGTGGAAATAGATTGATTACACATGTTGATACGTATTGAAGAATCTTTCTTTATTTTGTGCAGGATGATAATGGGAAGTGTTAGCAACCATGTTGTGAACAACGTGGCATGTCCTGTGACCGTCGTGAAGGCTCACCCCTGAGCTTTGTCTTGACCTTCACGTCATTTAACCGTTTATATTCTAAGATTTGTGTTTTGTTGTGTCTGGATTTGTATTCTTAAATCTTGTGTGACTTATATGTTGTTTATGTTGTGAATCTTTATAATAACCAAATAATTTTCTCTTATCAATCATGTCAATGGTTTTAACTACCTAGTTTGATCGTTGAAGCAAAACATTACTTTGCATGACTTCAAACCTAATAAACAAATAAAACGAGTTTAAGTCTCAAGACCAGCTTCATAAACAGACAAAAGCCAGTTAAAAGTCTGGAACATAAACAGTACACACACAGAAACACAACACATAAGCTAAAGTGGTATCATATTGCCTCCATAGATATAAGAAAGCTGCAAGAAACTTAAACATTCGTTCATCAATCGATCACAGTGATCTCATCTCTGGCCTTCTTGGAGGTGAGGACAAACTCAGTGGGTTTGACGAGATGGAACGTACACCTGTCACCGACCGATAAAGGGTACTCTCGTGCCAGTTTACTCCATCCACTTGAGAAGATTGTTCGAGTGTTCCTCACCAAGCAAAGCACCTCCCATGAACCCTTTCCTTCCGAGTGATGTATCATGTACATCTTAGACTCATCCGAGATGTACGCCTCCTCAAACATCTTTGGGATTGCCTGATAAACAAATATCAAAGATTCACATATCAGAGACTGTGTAGTATAATGTTGAGTCTTTGGTGTTGATCTTACCAGGAACTTGAGGTATGAGTTCCTTATGGTGATTTTAAATTCTGGAACACCATTCTTCACTTTCTTTCTCTTGAGCTTCTTCTTCTTCTTAGATGGTTTAGGCTTCTTTTTTCTTGAAGATTCACCTATCTCCACAGCATTCACTACTTTCTTGCTCTTGATCTTCTTGGATGTTTTGGTTTTCTCAGCTTCCTTCTTTCTCTCTGCAAGCTCAACTCCTCCCATGGACTCATCTTCCTTCTTCACATCTTTGTAGCTGCTCTCACATTCTTCTTTCTTGATCTTACCTGTTTGCATCATCATTGGTTTCTTCTTAATAATCTCATCTGTTTCAGAAAAATAGCTAAACGAAAGCTTACTAAATGGAGTCGTTGTCAGGGGTTTTCCAGGTAAGAAAATCTCCTTGCCATTCAGACAGTAGATGTTGACATCAAAGCACATTAGTCCCTTGTGAGTGAATGTCACAAACTCGTTTGCTCCCAAAGCATTGTCACTCACAAACTGGTTCCATCCAGACTTCTCCATGTAGTAGAACCTCGGGTTCATGGAGATGTCTACCTCCCAAGAGCTTCCCCATTGCGCTCTTATCACCATCTTGAAGTGAAAGTCTTTCTTAGAGACGTTTTTCATGAAGTTGTAAGGCAACGCTCTCTGGTTTGAAAGAATGTAATAAGAGTTAAGTTCTTGTCAAGTTAACGCTCTAAAGTTTCAAACTTTCACCTATAACTTTAAGCATCAAGTTCGTGAACAGAGAAAGTAAAGAGTGAACAAACTAAGAAACTTTCTTAACGAGACAAAGCAACCTAAAGACTAAGAGATCCAACAGTTTCAAAGACACCCAAAAGATTGAATCTTTAACATGAAACAAACTAAACACAAGAGAAAGACTGCTTTTGGAAAATGCAATGAAGAGAATGTAAAAGCTGTTAACTTTCTATTCAAAAGGATTAAAGTTTCAACCTTTCATCTATAATCCTCAAGGTGTTCTTATCACAAATACAACAAGAAATTGAGAAAAAGAGAGAAGAAAGATCTGAGCATGAAGATACAAACAACGAAGCAACACTCACTTGAAACCTGAAGTAAAGAGTGAACAAACTAAGACCACACTTCCTTAACGAGATAAAGCAACCTAAAGAGTAAAAGATCCAACAGTTTCAAAGACACCCACAAGACTGAATCTTTACCTTGAAACGCACTAAGCACAAAGGAAAAAACTCTGCTTTTGAAACAAGCGTTACAAAAAAAAAAACTCACAAAGTTAAAAGGACAAGAAGAGGTTGAGAACAAAGTTACCATGCATTCAGAGGATAGATCTGCACTTTGGAATATCTTGAAGAAGCTCAAGTTCTTTCTTTCCTCCTTGACACGACCAAAACCACCGTTGCACCCCATCTCTATGTCTCTCCTTCAACACTTTCTCTCTAAACCTCTTCACTTTCTCTCTCTCACGCCGTCTCTGCGGCTCTCTCTGGTACTGAAAGTGAGAAATGTATGCCTCGTCGTACTCTCATTATTCCATTTCAAAAGTGTTTACCCTTTTTCATTTTAATTGTAGTCAAACATAAAAGACAAAAGAGCTGTTAAAACTGACTTCACAGACACGCAAAAGCAGAATGCTAGTTTTAGTACCTGAGAATCCCTGATGTGGCATAAGGACACACTTCGTTCTTACTTTTTTTTTGTCTTTAACTACAATCCTCAACATTAAAACTTAATATTATTATTTAATATTTGTTTAGGATCAACCAAAGCTACAGCAAGCTTTTATTATTAAATTTGAACCTCATTATATATTCAGAAACTTTTTTTAACGTTTCTATTGTTTGGGCAGTCAAAGCAGAAAACTTTTTTCTCTAGAAACTCAAAGGTAAAACCTATGGTACAAATGTGAGATCACGTTCTGGATCATACACACAAAAGTAATGTGTTTCTGTAATACATATAGAAGACAAACACATACATTATATTGACCGTACGACACATACAAGCATTCGGAAACTCAAAAAAGTAAATACTTTAGAGATAATGTCCAGTGTTAAATCTAACAGGCCTTGGGCTATTACTTAAAAGCCCACTAAAACGTGCAAGCTACAGTGTACAGAAAGTCAAAACGTTGATGGTGAAGACCGAAGAGTCTTGAGACAAGGAAGCAGAACTTCAGTTCAATGGAGAAACCGGAGAAGAGAGGCATGATCGACACGTGGCTTGATAAACACCGTTCTCTATACACGGCGGCTACACGTCATGACTTCGTCGTCTCCATACGCGACGGATCCGTTGATCTCTCCGCCTTCAAAACCTGGCTGGTACTGTTTAATTAACTGTTGAAACACAAAGATTCATCACTCGGTGAGTTTAAAAACGGCTTCGTTTTTGGTGGCAGGGGCAAGACTATCTGTTCGTGAGGGTGTTCGTGCCGTTTGTAGCGAATGTTCTGATCAAAGCTTGTAAAGAATCGGGGGAGACTTCAGACATGGAAGTGGTTCTTGGTGGTTTAGCTTCGTTGAATGATGAAGTGGAATGGTTTAAAAGTGAAGGGTCGAAGTGGGGTGTTGACTTCTCCACCGTTGTGGCTCAGAAAGCTAATCAAGAATATCGCAGGTATTCGATTTAAGCAGTGCCCGTCCTGAATTTTTTAAGACCAGTTGAACCCGTCACACCTACCTCGCTTCTATGACATCATTAACCACTAGGCTACTTAAGGACCTGTGAAATTTGTAACCAATAATTTTGTTAGAAGACCGGAAGCCTAAGCTTCCTTGGCTTCCCCTCAGAGCCGCCTCTGTATTTAAGTTAGTTCTTGATTTGAGAGATTCTTTCACACTAGTAATTGAACAGTTTTGTGTGGTGTATTCAAGGTTTCTTGAAGTTATGATGAGTAGTGAGGTGGAGTATTCGGTGGTGATGACAGCTTTCTGGGCGATTGAAGCGGTGTATCAAGAGAGCTTTGCTCATTGTTTGGAAGACGGGAACAACACTCCGGGGGAGCTTACTGGAGCTTGCAATCGGTGGGGCAACGAGGGGTTTAGACAGTACTGTGTATCTGTCAAGAACATTGCTGAACGTTGTCTGGAGAATGCCTCCGGGGAAGTTCTGGCTGAAGCTGAAGATGTTCTAGTACGTGTTCTTGAACATGAGGTTGCCTTCTGGGAGATGAGCCGTGGTGGAAAGTAAGTAGCAAATGCTTTGTTTTACATCTCTCTCATTTGCTATTTTTCTTTTTTCTAAATGTGTGTGAAAGACAAACTATGTGGTTGTTATTTCAAGGAACTTGTGCTTTTGCCTAATGAAATGAGGACAGACAAACCACTTTCATCATCTGTTTCGTAGATCAACAACTGTTAGAACCATAACGTATTAGTAGGTATCGAACCATGTTCAGAATAATCTTTACAACCTCAGTGCAAATTAAGTTATAGAGCTCAGTCCAATTCAGTTCAGTGTCACCAGGATCTCGGATGGTGAATTGATACTCAAAGATGTTTCCCTAAAGGCTATGTTGTTAACGAGGTCCTTACATCCAATGAGTATCTAGGTTTGAGACTAATGTTAATGTGTCAAGAATAGAGAATCCAGAGTCCTCTCAAGTCTAGATGTCAACTCACACAAGGATCCAAGCTTAAATGATCTCAGAAAGGATTTTTTTTTAAAGGATGTTAAATTAGATTCATATAAAAAATTAGGGCTGGGCAAATAAACCGAATCCAAAAATCCGAACCGAATCTGACCCGATAAAAATGAATCCGAACTGATCCGAACCCGACATAAGTACCGAATGGATCTTGTTTTACGGTATTTCGGGTTATGGGTTTTACCCGAACCAAACCCGAACTTAAATGGATATCCGAAAGAACCCGAAACTTCAAAATTCCAAAAAAAAAACTTGTACCATACCCAATCTCAATTTCTAATATATATCCAAAACACATTAAGATATTATTAAGCACCTACAATAATTAGTTATTAGGTGAATAGTTAACTAAAATACTTACTCTAATATATATTTTATTTGGTTAATATTAATATTTTTATGTTTGACATTGCATTTAAAGTTTAGTTATGAATACATTTGTTTCGAAATTTAAACAATGTTGTTTTTAAAATTTAAATAGGGTTTATCTCGTTTATAGTATTGTTAGTTGCGAACTTTATTTTTTTATGTTTTATTATGTGTGATTTTCATTCGTCTTTGGTTTGTCATGAATCATGATATGTTTAATGTTTTTACGTATAGTTCAACGATAAGTTTCGTATAGTTGATGAACGAGTTTCACAAAATTATTTTAAAAGACAACAATATGGTTGGAAGAAGCTAAATACACAAATTTATTGAAATCCTTGAAAATATATTGAATTTAATCAAGTAGAAATTATTTTTAGAACCGATAACCCGATTAATATCCGAAACCGAAACTATTTCGGGTTCAACTGGATCTTGGACATGTAACTAAACCCAAACCGAATCAGACTAAACCCGAACCGAATCCGACCCGAATTTTTATGATATCCGAATGGGGCTGAAATTCATGAATCCGAAAATCCGAAACCCGAATGAACCTGAACCGAAACCCGATTGGGACCCCGATTGCCCAAGCCTATAAAAAATGACTGCTACTCTGTTTTTGAACTTTCTAAGAGCATCTCCAACAAGCCCCCTCATTTTTTATGGGGTCCACCCTCAAAATAAAGGGATAGAGGGAGTGTTCTCCAACGGTGATCCTCAAATTTTTTCTCTTAAAAACTTATATTTTACACTTTAGTCCTCAATTTACTTAATAGTTAATTATAATCATTAAAATTTAATAAATAAATAATAAGCACACATTAATATATAATATTGACATAATTAGTAAACAGATTTAAATGTAACATCAAATTATTTATAATAAAAGCTAGAAAACATAAAATTACATATAATAATAAAACACAAACAATTCAAATTACAAAAAAAATATATATATGAAATACAACACTAATCAATACGATTGCTTCCGTAATGTTCCCATATATGCTCAATCAAAACATTTCAATGTGTAATATTTCAGCTTATGGATTTACTTGAATATTAGTATTGTAAGATATATTTTATTGTGTAATATTTCAGTTTATGAAACTTTTATTTTGATGTAAAATATTATGATTGTATTATAATTTTGTATTTGTGTTAAATTTTGGAATTATACTGTGTGAAATAATATATTTAAATTATACTTATATTAATATTAGTATATATTGGTATACAATATTTATTAACATATTAATATTATTTAAAATAATTTTATAATACCACAGTTATAATATTGAAGTGACAATATAATTAAAATAGTAAAATGCCAAATAAGAAATAATAAGTACACAATCACTAAATATATATAAATAGAAAGACTAAAGTGAAAAGTAAATAGTATTTTAAGGGGCGCTACAGTGCCCTCTCAAATTTGAGGGTGTACTGTTCACCCCCTTAAAATTTGAGGGGATAAGAGTCTGTTGGAGAGCAAAAAACTTCAAAAAATGAGGGGATAAAGGTCTGTTGGAGATGCTCTAAACTCTGATAAACATGGAACTACTACTCTCTATAATGAGAAAGAGCTAAATTCTTGTGGCAACCAAACTACTTTTGGTTATAGAAAAAGGAGTTAGACACTCCCTGTTCATTTTATAAAAGCTGCGACTAGTGTCAACAGCAAAAAAATAAACCTACAACGAAAGTAATTTTATTGATGCCGAAACTGGCTTCAGTCACCACAGAACGAGCGGAGAGAAGAAAACGGAGTTGCCGCTGCCGTGGTTAATTCCAGCGTCGCCTCTGGAGATTATTAATTATTGTAGTGACTGAAAAAAGAAATCAGTTTTGTCGTGACTGTGATGCATTTGCCGTATTCGTAGTTGTTTTTTTAATAGTCATAGCCGACGCCAGCGTTTATTAAACGACAGGGGTACTGTTGATCTGTCTGAATTCTCAAATGATCTTAAATTCAGTGTCAACATATGATCTGTGAAGGCGAATCGTCTCACTCAAAGATGTTCCCTTAAATGCGGACACAAATGAAATACCTAATACTCTTTCTGTTTCAAAATGTTTCATATTATAGATTTTTTTTTTGTTTTAAAATGATTCATTTTTTATATTTTCAATACAATAATTAATGGTGAATTGTAAATTTCAAAGTATTTATTAAAATTCTATTTGTTAAAAGTTATAGGAAATAGTTAAGTAAAAAAATAATGTATTGGTAATCAAAATTTCTTAAATTTTTTTAATATATGTGAAAATTTTAAAACATAAAATATTTTGAAACGGAGGGAGTACGAAGAAATAAATTGCTAGAGGAACTGAACTAGTGAAAGCTATTGGGCCTATAATGGGCCTTATTATTAATTAAACGATATTTGAAATAAGCAGTGGTTAAACAACCCCGCTTTGATATCTCCGCCTCTGTTTTATATACACTGACATCGCCTCTCTCTCTCTCTCTCTCTCTCTCTCTCTCTCTCTTCGGACGTTCTCAGTTTGTTACAATGCAATCAACCATCGCTATTCCCTTCTCCCAGACGTCGCTTACCAGACCCAGCCGCGTGGTCGGATCAGACAATCCCATCTTTTCTACGCGGAGGAGTCTCCGGTTCTGCGGACTCCGGCGTGAGGCGTTTGGTTTATCTCCTTCGAATCATGTCGCTCTGCGCAGTGGCCGAGTTCACATCCCAAGCAGGAGATTTCAAGTCTCTGCTGCTGCTAGCTGGACTAATGGCGCTCCGGCAAAGAGTTTCGATTACGATCTGATCATTATTGGAGCTGGTGTTGGCGGACACGGAGCTGCCTTGCATGCCGTTGAAAAGGTCACTTCACTTCTTATTGCGTAACAGCTAAATGAAATGCTCAACATGAACACTCTGTTTAGTTAAGACACGGATCAGTCTTTCTATTACATTGTCTTGTTGCCTATCTCACTTTCTTAATCTCTTACATTGGCATTCTGTGATAAGAACTGAGACTTGCTCTGTAATAAAAGATGCCCTCTGCTTACAAAAAAAATAAATAGAGATGAGTTACTGTGTTTTCTACGATTATTCATTTTTAGTTTATGGATCCATTGTCTTTTCTTTAGGGACTTAAAACTGCCATCGTTGAAGGAGATGTTGTGGGAGGGACTTGCGTTAACAGAGGTTGTGTGCCTTCTAAAGCTCTCCTTGCTGTTAGTGGTAGGATGCGGGAGCTCCAGAACGAACAGCACATGAAGTCCTTTGGTCTTCAGGTATTACCAAACTCATATTAGCTCCTACTGTTTCATTCCTCTGTATGAAAGTTGTTTGCTTTGTCTTTGGTTCCCCTGGAAAACAGGTTTCAGCTGCTGGGTATGATCGTCAGGGTGTGGCAGACCATGCTAATAACCTGGCTACCAAAATTCGGAATAATTTGACCAATTCAATGAAGGCACTTGGTGTTGACATTTTGACAGGATTCGGCAGTGTTCTGGTCACTACATCCTTTCCTTTCACCTTTGATTAACTAGACAAGATACTAATTCTTTTAAAGTTTTGTATGTCTGCAGGGCCCACAAAAGGTTAAATATGGGAAGGACAATGTTATCACTGCAAAAAATATAATCATTGCCACTGGATCTGTGCCTTTTGTTCCAAAAGGAATTGAAGTTGATGGTACATGCCTTGTTTTGTTCTTAGGGGAGAAGCCTGTATAATCTCTCCAATTTTCTTTTTGTTTTGGGTGCAAGCAGACTTGGAATCCTTGTATAATTATATTTGGTGCTGCAGGAAAGACTGTTATCACCAGTGACCATGCTTTGAAGTTGGAGTCTGTCCCTGATTGGATTGCAATTGTAGGAAGTGGTTATATTGGTCTTGAGTTCAGTGATGTTTACACAGCACTTGGAAGTGAGGTAACATGATTTTTGTGTCTGTAATTCTAAAACTTAGCAACCTTTTCCATTTTTTGTATTTGTTTGTCTTTAGTTCCTTACTGTATTTAGCTTGCTATTGTGAAAATAGAACATAAAGGGGGTTTACAAACTAATTATTTTTTTGGCTTCTTGATCTAAATTTAAATTGTGATGTTTTTCATTTTTGCTTCTTTAGGTTTGCTCTACCTTACAACTATTGTTACTAACCAAAACCGGAACATTGTTGTTGCAGGTAACTTTTATCGAAGCACTAGATCAGCTAATGCCTGGATTTGACCCTGAGATCAGTAAGCTGGCTCAGAGGGTTTTGATAAATCCTAGAAAGATTGACTATCATACTGGAGTCTTTGCTAGCAAAGTAAGCCTTTTAAATTGTTATTGCGTTTCTTTCTCTTTGCAATATGTCTATGTATTCATCTTCGAAAATCAAAATTATTATTGTACAGATTACTCCTGCAAAGGATGGGAAACCAGTTACGATTGAGCTTATTGATGCCAAAACCAAAGAACCTAAGGACACGTTGGAGGTAATACAATGTCATATCAAAGATCTGATGTCTTACAAAGAGAATATTTTCACACATATGGTTTATCTCATTTTACCATGTGATTTTCCGCGCTGAAAATGTGACTTTACTTCCTTCTCAGGTAGATACTGCTCTTATTGCTACTGGAAGAGCTCCATTCACCAATGGTCTTGGCTTGGAAAATGTATGAGATGACACTAAAATCGCACCCTCTCTATTATGATAGTATCATCATTTTTGTTACCTGCGAACACATCTGGTCTTCAAAAAGATAACATTGAAGCTGTCATTTCAACACAGGTCAATGTCGTGACACAGAGAGGTTTCATACCGGTTGATGAGCGAATGCGTGTGATCGATGGAAATGGGAAACTGGTAGGTTTTATTATACACTCTCACCAGCGATTCTTTCTATATGGTAAATTCATTTCTGCTTCATAGGTTCCGAACTTGTACTGCATCGGTGATGCCAATGGTAAACTGATGCTTGCACATGCAGCCAGTGCACAAGGAATATCTGGTAAATGGCTTGTCTAAAGCCTAATCACTTTAAAAAATTTCTTCTGTTTTCTACTTGGCCTTTCTATTAAACTATGTTCTCTGACTCTGTGGCTCAGTGGTTGAGCAAGTCACAGGTAGAGATCATGTGCTTAATCATCTAAGCATCCCAGCTGCTTGCTTTACTCATCCTGAAATTAGCATGGTGGGATTGACTGAGGTAATTCTAGATTTTATTGCACTGAAGATAGTCAGAAAGAAAACATGTAATGAGTAACATGCTTGCGATTTCCAGCCACAAGCGAGAGAGAAAGGCGAGAAGGAAGGATTTAAAGTTAGTGTTGCCAAGACAAGTTTCAAGGCTAACACAAAGGCCTTAGCTGAAAACGAAGGAGAAGGAATAGCTAAGGTAAGGGGAAGAACATAACAAAAATTATTATTTATTGTTCATGAAAGAACAAAGAGATCTCACTGTCTCTATTATGCAGATGATATATCGACCTGACAACGGTGAAATCTTAGGAGTTCATATCTTTGGGCTGCATGCTGCTGACCTTATCCATGAAGCATCCAATGCGATTGCTCTAGGAACATGCATTCAGGTAGGATTTTCAATACTCTAGTTCTCGATTGCATGTTTGATTACATCTTTCCGAATCCAGTTCTTGATCCCTACATGTTTACAGGACATAAAATTGGCAGTTCATGCGCATCCAACATTGTCTGAGGTTCTCGACGAACTGTTCAAAGCAGCCAAGGTAAAGGAAAAGATCCTTAGAACTTTCTCCAAAACACTCACGCAAATCATCATAGACCCCTTTTTTCACATGGTTAAACTGAAAGCAATAGAGTCAGATCCTGAACCGAAAAGGTAAAAAGCAAAGAGTCTAACACTTTAAGTTCAATTTTCAGGTTGAAGGTCACGCAATGGCAAGTACAGTAAGTGAAAAAGTGGCTGTATAAAAAGAAACCAAAAACTTATTTGGGAGGGGAAAGTGAAAAAGATTTTGTTTGAAGAAAGAAAATTTGTTGTTATGCTTTAGGGAGATGCGAAGATAAAACTAAACATGAACAAGGATGATCCAAGAAGACCAAAAGACTATGAAAAGAAACAACCTTCTGTTAGTACAGACTTAATCGTTAGATCCACAAGCCTGTCTTCTTTCGTTGAGGATATTTATGCTCGTGTCTTGTCTCTGGTGTCATGTTTATTTGTCAAATGGTTTCGAATATGTGAGATTCTGGTTTTGTTTTTGTTTGTTTGTGTGAAAGCTATTTTATTTAGTTTGGATACATGGGTTTGATTTGGTGAGTTGTTAGAGTAACCATAAGTAGAGTAATCGAGAGCAAAATAAAAAGTTAGCAGAGAAGAGAAGAGAAAAAAAATATAAATAATGATAGGGAGAATTTGCTAAATGACCAAATTTGAAAAAGAAATTAAGTACACTGATTTTGACATAATGTATTATCTAACAATTGTGTTTTATTTGCGTCGGTTTTACCCCTACTTCATACAAGTTGCCGGTGACTTAAAAATGTAGCAATGACGTCGATGAAATCAACTATGGCCAATAATTATTGTAAACTGTTACCAGCTAAAGAAAGATAAAACATCTACGTCATATACATAATAACCACAAATATTTCACTATTTTTATTATATATCACCAAAATAGTATAAAATATCAACATATCTCAACTCCTAAATCTAGATACTTCACCTTATCCAAACTCCACCCTAACCCCTAAATACCAAGCATTGACCAGTTAATCCTAGGTTCAAATATAAACCATAAATCTAAATATAACTTAAATCCAAATAGAATAGAACAAAATAAATAGCAGATTATATATTGGTAAACATTTCACTGGTTCTATTCCATATCACCAAAATAGTATATGATATCAACTCTACCTCAACCCCTAAATCTAGATACTAAAACTTATCCCAACCTCACCCTAACTCCTAATTACTAAACCCTAATAAGTAAACCCTAATATAGACCATAAGCCCAAATATAAACCTAAACTCAAATAGAATAGAACAAAATAAATAGCATAATATATATTTGTGAAATTATGAAATGTCTATGATTGCATGGAATTAGTTAATATTGACTCCAACCATACCCCTTCACCTTCTAAATACTAAACCCTAATCACTAAATCTTAAACTCAAATATAAACTCTAAACCCAAATATCAAAATCTAAAAAGTACATAATATTATATAATATTAAGTTATATTATGTATTACTAAACTATACAATATAGATCATAGTACGATTTTGACATGTCCAAAAATATGTAACGACAATTAGAACTTAAAAAGTTTATAAACTATATTTCTAAACAAAATAGTATATTCTTTATTAATCATCAAATGGAATGGAACATGACAAAATAGTACAGTAACAGAATATATTGCATTACAAAATATGAACATAACAAACATTATACATATTGTTCTAAAAAAAATTTCAATATGAAAATAACACAATTAAAAAAACTGTTCATCTTCTCCGATCAACTTTGGGTCACTCACGATGAGAAAATATAAGTGTAGCTGACAACATCAATGGAGATAGTCTTTGTAACTGCATTGGAGAAAAGAATTTTGTTATTGATACAATAAATGGAAGAGAAGAACATACGGTCCTAGAAATTAGGAGAAGAAAGACAACAACTACAGAAACAAGAAGCAACATTGCATGAAAAATATTGTCCCCTTTTCAAATTGGAACCATGAAAACAATGCAAATATGATATATCACAATAATTACAAAAAATGGAATAGCATGCATAATAATAGAATAAGCAATATGAAATAGAATAAACCATGTATTATGGAATACTACTTAGTTTTTTAGCTTGATGGAAGAGAAATGAGATAATCTGACTTATCCCTAGAAAGAGAATAACTGTCCGACAGTTGGGTGGAAACAAACAGTAAGACATGCAATTTTAGTATGAGGCAAACGAATCGGCCAAACTGAACTTACATGAGGGTTGTGAAGTTCTGTTTAAAGATGTTCTAACTACAATTGAAAAAGCTTCGACGAAACTATCTGATTCGCCATCTACGTCGGTTTTGCCGCAGTTGCTTTTGGAATCAGGGACGAGTAAACGGAATCTGGGTTAGCCGATGTGACGAAACTTGAAAATATGCCGGTAAATTAGAGATCAAATCGTGGTTGAGCAAATCTCGTCTTCGAACGAGTCACCTTCTCTAAAGTTACAAAGAAGAAGAAGTTACTTTTATGAAGTGTGTGACTCTGGAGAGGACACAACAACCATTTTCATTATAATAACTAAAAATATAAATGTTCTTTACCTACAGGTTTTCCCGGTTGTGATGGAGGCTAAAATTGAAATATTACATAAAATATGAGATGTATTGACAACTTTTAGGGGTTTTGGTTATAAAGTTAATTATAAAATGTTTGAACGCTATAGAGTCCAATTTCCCATAAAGATATTTATAATATTTTTTTTTAAATTCTAATGAAAATTTTGGGATAAAACAAGAAAAAATAAAACAAAAATAACTTTTCAACGCGGATGAGAGTTAAAGTTTTTTAAATTTGATTGGTAAAATTTAGAGGAATTTGGAGTGACAATTTTTTATTGCATAGTTCTACTTTAAAAAGCTAGCTAACCAGTCGTTTTCTTGTCATCTGTAAATATTTTCTAGTTGTTTTATGTATATATATATATATAGATATTAAAACATAATATTTCATCTATTTATAAAAGATAAATATTTATTTGTTTTTATACAGTATAATTTGATGATAAATATCTACTTTATTAAAATATAGTCATTATTTTTATCTATTTTTAAAAATCATGTAGGTCTATTTTATTAGGATTAATAAGAAGATCATTTCATTATTTCACCATATCATTTACAAACATAACAATTAAAAACATTTATCCCTATGTTATTTAATAAGACACGTACATCAAATTCAAATATTTTTTGATATTATATATTTATCATCCACTAATATTTAGGTATCATTCAATATTTTAACAATTAAAAATTTATTATAAAATATTTTTTCATTGAAATTTTAGAGAAAAAAAAATATTTTTTAATACCATAACCATTACAGTCAAACTCATTTTCATAATTTAATATAAAATATATATTTTTATAACTTATTTTATATTCAATTTTTCTTTTTATTTTTAATTAAAATAATTTCGTTAAAGTTTAGAGTTACTTAACTCAGTAAAATCCATATAATTGTTTAAAGAGATATTTATATTTTGAAAACGAAAGAAGTAAAAAATAATTCTTTAAATGGAAAAAAAAGTCGCAAAAAATGTGCGGCACTTAATATTCGAATGAAATGCGGCGGGGGATGAAGAGAACAAATCAAATTTGATCTTCCCTCGTCTTTTTATCTTTCAGATTAGCGCAAGTTCTGTCGGGTGGGTCCAATGTTAATAAAATCTCCCGCGCGAGGGCATTTAAGTAAATGTCACACCCGAAATACTAGGGTTTCCGTCCCCGCCTTCCTTCCTAACTATAAAACACATCTCCATTTGTCTTACCATTCTTCGTTTCTCTCTCTCTCTCTCTCTTATCATCATCTCCCTCCGATCAGTTTTTTTTTTTTCAAAAATGTCTGACGGATCAGCAAAGGTGGATTCTTCCGGAGAGTTATCGGATGTTGATAACGAGAAGTGCAGTAGCAGTGGAAGCGGAGGAGTAAGTAGTGGTGAAACGAAGAGGACTTGCGTCGATTGCGGAGCGTCACGAACTCCTCTTTGGCGTGGTGGCCCTGCTGGACCTAAGGTTAGTTTTATTTTGAACTTTACGATCACTGTCCGAATCTGAATCTGTGTCTGTATCTGTGCAATGCAAGTTACTGTCCGAATCTGAATCTGTCTCTGTTTCTGTGCTATGCGCAAGTCGTTGTGCAATGCTTGTGGGATCAAGAGCAGGAAGAAGAGGCAAGCGGCTCTTGGAATCAAACCGGAAGAGAAGAAGAGGAACAGAAAAAGCAATAGTAGTGATAGTGATCTAAGCTTTGAAGAAGATCGAAAGATCAACAAAGATGATGATGATTCCATCAGTGCTACTAATAATAGTAGCAGCGAAGGAGTGAGTAAGTATTTGGATTTGGGGTTTAAAGTTCCGGTGATGAAGAGATCAGCGGTTGAGAAGAAGAGGCTGTGGAAGAAACTGGGGGAGGAAGAAAGAGCTGCCGTGCTTCTCATGGCACTCTCTTGTGGCTCTGTTTTTTCATAACTGAAGTGAGAGGTTACATTTATTAATTTTTAACTAGATAGAATGTGTAATAGTTATTGATGTCTTTTTTTTTTCTTTGGGTCTCTACTAATGTTATGTGTTCATTCGCTAATGAATTTCAGTTTTGAGAGAGCAATTCAATTTTAATTAACGGAAAGGTGTTTTGAATTTTTAATTCTTTCATTTTGCATTATTGAGAGTTTGTTGTGATTCTCACTCGCTTTTCGATGCGCGTGGGCTCAGTGCTTTGTGGTTATTAGTTGGTCTTGTCTCTATCAACACCGCTTTAATTTTGTTTTGGTCCACTGCCGTCCCCGCTTATTTGATTTGAATTTCGAAAATAGATGGTTGGACAACAAGGAATCTAACCATCATGAATGATGTCACCAGAGCATATGCATCGAGTTAGGTGTGGACATTCCTGGTCTTTGAGTCGGATTTGGATCGGTTTTTGTCGAGTCTGGATTTTTCGAATCTAACAAATTTGGATCCAGCAGGTATTTTTAGTTTTTTTTGGTTCGGTTCTGATCAATTTATGTCTGATTCATGAATTCGGTTTGGTTCAGATGCTGATTTTAAAAATTTGTTAATAACCTGTAATTTTCGCATACGTTTTTGATTCAGATCGGTTCAAGTATTTAGATCCAAAAACCTAAAAGATACATAAATCCGAAAAACTATTTAAAACTTCAAAATACCCAAAAATATACAAAAACTTTAAAAATATCTAAAATTTTATATAAACTAATGGCATGGAAACCTATAAAAATACCCAGAAATTTAACTAAATACCTGAAATATATATATGTAAATTTATAATTTTACATGAAACCTAAAATTAAATACATGAACGCAAAACTTAAAAAACATATTTGTAATACCCATAAACAAATTAAAATACCTAAATATACTTAATATATTCATCAATTTTTTGGAATTTCAAGTAGATAAAACCTGGATACCCACAGATCCTAAAGAAAAATATCTAACTAGTTAATTTGTCTTTACCCTGATCCAATCCGAATCTATTTTTCGGGCAGATTTTTTGGTATGAGTAAAATGTCCAGACGTACATCGACTTACTGGACACATGTCACGATAGAGAATCACAACCCGCTTGGTCGGCTGGTACAAGGAAAATACTACGGAGGAGATGACTTCTCCAATGTCTTAAGCTGTGTGAGAAGGGTCACACATGATAGACCTCCCTCTGACTATGTATATTCCAAAGATGGGTTTCCGACCAAACTGTTCTTCAACTTTTATGAATGTTCACTTCCTTCTGTACTACCCACAAACAACGTTCACAAACGCCTACACGTCTCCACTTTTCTTCTCATGTCGTTGCCATCATTTGCTCTCTGATTCTTCAGATTCAAGAATTCCGGTGACTGAGTGGCCGGAAAAGTATACAGTGTTCTTGATTCTCTCTAACCAGATATGTAAAGACAAAACAGCAACCAACACTAAGAGAGGTCTTATTATCACAAAGTTAGAATATCAAGAAACCCTAAACAGCCTCAGTACTTACATAAGGACCAAAAGAATCTTCAAGGAGAGTAGTAACTTATTAACTCCTAACATAAACCAAAAAAAAATCAATAGTAATACAAAACAATTTTCTGAAATAATCTGCCCTTAAAACTCCACGCAGATTATATCAGATTTCAGCAACCAGGTTACACTGCAGATGGTGGTGTAATGATGATACAATACAAATCCATGTAGTACCTTCGGTTTATCAGATTTTTATCCAATCAAACCGGGATATCATCGATTGAATATGCATCAAAGTCGAACTCAGTATCAACCGGTCCAATTCCTTCCTGTATCAACACACAAGATTTGTGTTTCAAGTTCTGTTGTTTAAGTCAGAGTTTCATTAATGTCAACAATGGTGAGTAAAACGTTTGTAACTGTTATATATATATTTTTCATTTTGAAACGCAAACTCTAATGCTAAAAGTTTTGTGATGAGCGTTCAAACCTGCTTAAGAAGTGCGCTCATTAGATCTTCTTGATTACTATACTGCTCGTGGAAGGCCATTGCCGCTGTATCTGCCACCACTCTCTCTGACTTCACCTTCAATGAACCGCCACCTCCGTTTCCATAAACCTGATGATGCGCGACCATGCCTTGCGGTGGCTGTTGCTGGTTCCGGCTATGATCAGTGGCTGCAACCGCAGTGTTGTTGTTTCTTGACATGGAGGAAGAAGAGTAGGCTTCTGTATTCGAAAACGCTATTGATTCTGTGTCTTGATGAGGGGAAAGCATACTCCGCAGATCCCAATCGTTCTGTCTGCTTGAGAACATGTCGTAGCTAGGTGTAGCGAAACCTGGTTCTGAGCTGTTAGCTTCTTCTTGGTAAGAAGAATGTGGTTTCCGAACAGATAAGCCTGGTGCACTAGCTAGCGGGAAACTGTTCACAGGGAGTTCTTGATGGAAGTTGTTGCTGAAGGCCATTGAACTTGACGAGTGTTGTTGAGTTGCGAGGTTGGTGTAGCTTGTAGGTAACACTCTACTGCTCTCGGGGATACTGCTCCCTCCAGAGAAACCACTTCTCTCAGACACGCGGTTTGGTAACATTGGCTGCCTGATGGATGATTGTGGTCGGGTGGTGAATGGCTGCTGCTGACCCGCTAGAGCCATCCGCATACCATTGTTTTGAAGGCTATGTCCGGCTCGAACAGCAGCAATCTGTTGTTGAATGGTCATTCTATTACCCATAGGAAGCTGTTGTTGTAAACCCGCAAGCTGTCTTGGTTCCATACCCGTTGGGACACCGTGAAGCAAGTTCATTTGCGGTTGTGTCTGTTGTTGATGTCCAAGCCTATCTCCGAATCTTGTCTTCGAGTTGTCAAAGCTGAAGATGCTTCTCTCCTCCACCATGGAGGAAACAGGCAACCCTGACTTAGAGACCATCGCAGGCCCGCCTAAACCAGCGGCTTGAAGCTGTGCAAGGCTCTGAGCAGGAAGCTGACCTGCGACTGCTAGCGCTTGAAGATCAAACCCATTCAGTGGCGAAAGAGAACCAAAGCTCGCGTCCTGACCCGTCATAAACGAGTTGTTTAAACTGCCTTGGTGCTGCGACACTCCTCCAAGCCGTCTTAAGTATATCCTGTATTTCTGCAAACCAAAACACGCCGGTAAGAACATATACTGCTCATTCTGGTATGCACTATAAGGCTTTATACCTGGAGGTGGCTGGCTACGTTCTCCCTGGTTAGTCCAGGAACATTCATCAGCTCCAAGATTTTCTTAGGAACCGCCTCTGAGCTCATAGAAGATGAATTAGACTCAAGAAAACATATTTCACAAACGCAAATGAGAAGAAGCTTTTTAAGTCTTACTTTCGACGCCGAGCTGATTAACAGCAGCAACAAACTGTTGATGCAATTCAACAGACCAGACAACACGCGGCTTCTTGAGATTGGAAGCATCTTCGTCCCCTTGCTCTTCCCCTTCCTCTTCTTTCCTCTTCCTTGAGCTGCTGCTGCTCCTCCAGTTGTTCCCTTCGTTAGCAGATGAACAGTTATCATCCGCTGCATCTTCCCCCACGGAAACAGCAGCAGCAGCACAACCTCCTCCTCTCTGTTGCTGCCTCTCTCCTGTCTCCTCAATGCTCCCAGAATGTTCAGGTACGCTCCACTCACTCCTCCTCTTCCGAACCACGTGCTGCCAAATGTTCTTAAGTGCCTCCATACGTACCGGTTTGATTAGATAATCAACCGCACCGTGAGTTACTCCCTTTAGAACCACACTCTTTGAATCATCCGCAGACATCACTGAGTGAACGGATCATTGTTAGGACTCAACAGTTCTATAAAAAGACAAAAACTTTTGGTATTGAATAAAACAACGTACTGATAACAGGTAAGTCCATCTCAAGACCGACATGTTCAAGGAGCTTGAACCCGTCCATGTCAGGCATATGAACATCGCTGATGACAATATCGAATCCATGTTTGTTCTTCCGGAGCAGAGACAATGCCTTCTCTGCTCTGTTGCATTTCGTTACTGAATGTCAAACAAAACAGAGAAGATAGATTCATCAAGTCAAATTAAGACAGAACTGTTTTAAGTCCTAACAAACAAAGATCTCCTCTTGAATTGACAGTTAAACCTAACTCAAGTCAAAGCTAGAGACTATCAGATTTGCATACTGTTAACACCCTAAAACAAGTCTGTATACAATGGATCTCTCAACATCAGAGGCTCAGACATGATCTAATATTGTGAATCTTAAAAAGTTTCTATTTTTAGGTTGGTCAACCACATAATTATCCATCAAAATAACATAACCTTGCAAAAATGGACCCCAAATAAAAACAAAACCCATCATTAAGGGAAGAAGACACAGTCAAATTACTAAACCGAACCAAAGAAAAGATGTTGTCTTTGTGAACTCGAACCTTCGTAAAGACAAGTCCTGAGCATCCTCTCTAAGATCATTAGACAAGTTGGGTCATCGTCAACCACTAGAACTCGAAGACCCGACGGAAACATCTCCACCACCGACTCACCGCCTTGATTCTTACCGGAACTCGACCCACCACCCGATCCGAGTCCTCTTCCGTGAAGAGGAGTCGTCATCTCTAGTAAAGCAAAAGGCTTTGAATAAAAGGAATATATACCCAGAAAGAAAGAAGGAAAATTGATTCGATTGAACAAGTTTGGCTTCAAAAAGGAAAATTAAAAAGTGTAGAGAGAGAGGGTGAGATGAGATGAGATGAGACTTAGGAAGTTGAAGAAGACATGGCTTTGTCTCACCTTAGACCTCCATTCCTCTGTTATTTTAATCAGAGAAAGAGAGTAAAGCTAATTATTAGAATTGAATATGAACCCAAAAAATGGTGGTCTTATATGATTATATACCTACATACATACATGTCTTTTTGTAGATGTGGAGCTGAGAGGCCCTTTGTTTTTCATCTTTCTCTGCATTTTGACCATTTATTTATTAATCTCACTTTAGATCTATTCCTCTTATATTTTCTACAATTTAATTTTCCATATATTGGATGTAGGAATATATTTCCTTTTTACATACATCTATAAACTTTCTTCTTATTTATTTGTAAATTTTCACTTTAATATTTTATATTCTATTTTTTACTTTTTCCTTCTTTATATTAGATCTAATTTTTGTCACATGCATCTATAAACTTTCTTCATATTTTATTGATTTTTTTTTGCTTGAAACAGAAGTTTTTCATATTTTGACTGATTATAGCTCAAACGTGTTCTTATAATTTTGTAAAAATTGACTTGTGTAACCTTTGGTATGAAGAGAAATCAGGAGACATATGAATGGTTTTGTGAATTTAGCTTCACATTGCTGGTTATGTTGATAGATAGTGAACAATAGGGTTTACTTTTCAATTCTTTGGAAATAGAGGGTGCGAAAGTTAGTATAATTGGGAAGAAAGTGGGTCCAAAGACCCTTGATGCGTGGATCCAGCTCATGCATGAAAAAGTTTAATGAACTACTCACTATCTAAAGTTGGAAGCCTAACCTTAATACATTTTCATTATTATTTTTATACCAGCTCAAGCAAATAATTTGTGTAGATTAATAGCTGTGTACTCAAAGTGTGTGACTGAAAGACCTGTTTAGCGTTAATAAATTAGAGTAATAAAGTTTTCTACTAATTTCTTCTGTTTTTAACCAATCAAGAAAAACATGTTTTCAGCCAAATTATACCAAAAAGAGATACAATATGTGAGATAATTTGTTTCTCTAGATTAGTAGAAAGAGAATGTTGACAAGTGAAGTTTAGCTTTTACTATTTTTCCTTTCTTTTTACCTTTTTATTTCACATTTTTACTTCACTTGCTACCTATCACAACTTTGTTTTTTTAACTTAGAGGAGTTCAGTGAGATGTATTAAATTTACCCTTTAAATTTATGTCATTGACAAACCATGCCTTCTGTCTTATGGGCCTACATGTATTTAACTAAATATCATTTAAATACAACAAAATAATACTTCGACGCACATTCAATCATATGATTAAAGGTTCCAAAAGACACCTAAGAATTTTCTATAATCAACGTACATGTTGAGCTAAGCTCTATATATACAAAGAGAGAAGCATATGCTATTTAACTATTTTAATACTGCATAGATAATAAATCACATTTGACTATTTCGACTGTCCGGATACATATTATAAAATAGCATAAACCAATAACCTTTTTTGAAACACGCATAAACCAGTAACTATTCTACCAATAATTACTTATTTTGCATTATTATTTCCTTTTTTTGAACATGTCACTCTTTAATATATGTATGAATCTGTCCAACGCAACGAAAATATGTTTTAGGTTATTTGTGAATCTGAATCTCCAACTCCACTCTTTTTTATTTAAAAATAAAGCTTGCAATAATAAATATTTTAATTATAGTCTATTTTCCACACTAAAAAATATAGTTAGAAAAAACTAATTTTATTATTGAATTATTTCATTTTTTTTTAAATGAAGTTTTACACTAGAGTACTACCGACATGTCTCATATTTTTAAATTAATGGCATTTTTGGATGTATGTAAGAGTCATTTCATATGCATTGATATATACCTTGCATTACAGCTCTAATACTTATATTATAACGTGATTAAGCTGTTTATTTTCGTTAGAAAGAATGATTTTAGGAATAAACCTAGAGCAATAAATGAAAAAGATCTTTAATGATAAAAAGGAAATAAATTAAAAAAGACTTCTAATGATAAAAGAAACAAATATATCACGTTACTGAGAACTGAGAAGCTTTCCCCAATGCGACACGTCTCAGCGTGAAATGGATAAGATCACTCGCACCTTTTAAAATCGACCATTGTCTTCAGTTTTTTTCCCCTATTTCAAACACCAGCAAATTGGAAAAAGAAAAAATCATTTACAAGAAAAAAGTATCTAACGTTTTATCATCAAAACTTACTTATTTTAGTTATTACTACAAGGGCCTGGATTTTTATTTAAGATGTGATCTTACTAACTTTATAATACACTTCATTCTCAATAGTAAATTTATGCTTATAGTAGAGTTTTTCAATCGCTTTGTTCACTTTTACTTATGTATGATATAATGTAAAAAAACAAGAATTTATGATTAGGAAAAATAAAATTGAACTGCATCAACAGCTAAATTAGAGAAGGTCCCAAGAAAGAAACCGTATATTCCCTGTAAAAGTTTTTACTCTTACGATGAGCTTTTTACGTTTTTAATGTATATATTTCTACTTTAGTTTTGCTTGGACAGACATGTTCTATAGCCATGGTTATTCACTTATATTTCAAATATTAACTAAAGGTCCATGTCACCAAAAAGGTTTTGTAGAACACAAAATGTTTCAGCTTTTTCCGCAGAAACAAAAACTTTAAATCACTAAAATTTGCACACCTATAGAGCTTTATATTAAGTTAACAGACTCTATTTTTTATCAACTGTTAACAGACTATATAACATATAAAACAACTGAAAACTTGTTAGAGTTCATGGCATCCTCATGCGCGCCAATATAGAATATTGTTTCGTTGGCGTCCGACTTATTATTTCATATGGGTCTTAAAACGAAATTCGCATTACCAAATCAAATATTATTTCGGGCGGGCCAATAGAAATGTGGATGTAGAGAAAGAGTGATAAGTTACCTAATCGAATAAGTTATTGTGTTATTGATTTATGACTTTTAGACCTTTCTTATATCCAACTTTAAGATTTTTTTCCTATAAAAAAAAGATTATATATAATATGAAAATAATCTATTCTAAGCTATATCGTATATGATATTGTTAATATCTCAATACCTCCTCCAAGTTGGAGTATACAAGTCTTTGTATGTCCAACTTCAACTAAAATTCTTAAAGTTTAAATCGGTCAGTAATCATGAATATCATAAAAATCATCAGATGATTCATATCGTAATTTCGGTTCGATTTCATCGTTTCGCTGGGTCGTCGGTTTAGTTTCGTCGAATTCAATTTTTTTCAAGTCGAGGTCGTTGTCACTTTGTTGTGAGAAGTCGTAGGTCAAAATCATTCGTCGAGTCGTGGTTATCGTTGCAAGAGTAATTTTTTTCAAGTCGAGGTCGTTGTCACTTTGTTATGAGAAGTCGTAGGTCAAAATCGTTCGTCGAGTTGTGGTTATCGTTGCAAGAGTTTATGCCATTGTCGTTTCGAGAGTTTGAGAGTTCAAGTTTCAAGTGTTTCGAGTTTGTGTGTTGAGGTTGTAGGGTCGTAAGTCGGAGGTCGTAAGGTCGTTGGTTCATAGTGTTCACGTTAGGTCGTTGGTTCATAGTGTTCACGTTAGGTCGTTGTCGTGTGAGGCTGAAGGTCGTAAGATCGAAGTTGTTCATCACGTCATCATTCGGATCGTCGTCTTCGTCTTCTTCAATTGTCATCACCATAACCAAACTTTTCTAACCACAAGAAACGAAAGCGCTATTTTTAGTCCACAAAAACCGTTATGGCTCTGATACCATAAAAATTATGTAATTGAATAAGTTATTTGTTATTGATTTATGACCTCAAATCCTTTCTTATATACAACTCTAAAATTCATATTCCTATCCAGAAAAGAAAATTTTATATAATATGGAACTAATCTATTCTAAATCTATATCGTATAGGATATTGTTAATATCCCAAGAGAGAGAGAGAGAGTACATATCTTATGTATCCATCTTCTTGATGGGTATCATGTACACATAACTTTCGGTAGGAATTATTGTATAAATATTAGTGGATTATTAACTGAACACCAATATTTAGAAGCTGATCAATGCTTTTAATCTTCTTTTAAATTGACCAAAGTGACTAAGTACAATGAGTAGGTTGAAAAGTAATGAAACGATAATATTTTTTTTATTGTGAAAATCACATACCAGTGGTAGTTTTAAATCAGATACAAATATACAAGTTTCTAAAAATCGGTCTAGACGGCGTCTAAGCCCCGCCTAAATGGTAACTCGGTCATATCCGAATTTTTTTTCTAAAATATGATTTATACTGATTTATAATATTCAAATATATTTAAACTATTCAAAATCGTTAAAATTGGTTAAAATCGATAAAAGTTATTATAAATATGTCAATTTAAGCAATAATATGAGTATAAATTCACAAATTTGTCTAATTTCTTTTGTAATTTTGATAATTTATCGCAATAATTTCATATTTCTATTTAAAAACTAAAATATTCCATATAATGTCATATATATATACATAAAATAAATCAAAAGTTCGTTAACGTCTAAGCTTCACATAGACTCTGAATAATCTGTCTAGTCGCTAGTCCTCTATAAAGCTTTTAGTTACTGACTAGCGGTTTTTTAAACATTGCAAATATATAATAAAATATTACTTTAAATTTAGCTGAATTTGACTAACTATTTAAAATGTGCACAGTTTATTATCAATTGAACTAAAAATCTGAAAAACATGAACAAATATAATAAATACTCTTTCATTATATTACCAGAAACTGAGTACAGTTATCTTTTACTTAATCAGAAATTTTTGTTACTAATAATAATACAAAATCTCATAACTGTGTCTAGTTGTCAAACATAAAACATCTATCAACTTGGGTTAAAACAGAACTGAATACGTTGAGTAGAAGCCCTAAAAAGAATATGTCGGGGAAACAGTGGAGGTCAACGGCCAAAAGAGGAGCCACGTGCCAACTTGAGCGAATAAAAGATGCTAGCCCCAGCTATGTTATGACACGTGTCATTTACTTTATATTCTGCCTACCACTCAAAACAAAGTATCTAAGGGCATGTGCAATGGGGGTGCTTAGTGGGTAACTTAAGGGGTGGGCCCTACTAGCACCCCCTAAAACCAACTCTTATTTTGCCTAATTAAACACCCCTTTTGTTTAGTTGCTTGTACTATTTGCGGGCCCCACTGACACGTGGCGGCCCGCAATTGGTGTTTTTTTCTTTTTTTCTTTTTTTTTTTAAAAAAAAATCAAAAAATAAAATAAAAAGAAAAATAAGCATTCCACTTTGGGTTTCTAGGTTGAAGGTGGCCTAAGACCACCTCCAATAGGAGGTTCTTTAGGGGTTGTAAAGGAGCTGGGCTCACATAATTTTTTAGAACCAGCTCCAAAAACCCTAATGTAAGAGACAGGTTCTTCAACTGTTCGCGGGCTCCACTGACACGTGGCGATCCGCGTTTAGTTCATTTTTTTAATTTTTTTAAAAAAAAATAAAAAATTTAGAAACCCCAAAGGGGTTCTTACTATTGGAGGTGCTCTTAGCATGGGGTTCTTAGATTTTCTAAGAGACGTATCTTAACTTTAACTAAGAAAACTTAAGAACAGTCTCTTAAATAAGAGACCTAAGAGACGTCTTTTAACGGAAAAATTAAAAAAAAAAACAAAAAAAAAAACGTGAAATTATAAGTTAAAAACCCCGCCTAAGAGACCGTGGATAAACATGGCCTAACGACCGGCAAAAAGAAATTATATATAAAGATGCAGCCCCAGCTTTTTTTTTTTTGACCTAACTCTTCGACTGCTTGTAACAGTGTTTCCATTCTTTAGTGGTCATGCTATGCTGACCATTGTCCGGCCTCCAAGTCGATAGTTTAAGCTCGTGCAGCCAAATGTGAGATTGGATTCGATTTCTTGTTACTGGAATGTACCTTCTCGTATTCAATAAACCGGGAAACCTTATGAAAACGTGCATTTTGTTAATGAAAATATTAGAGAAAGAAAGAGGAAGAAACTCGAGACATCGTTGTGTGAGAGAATGGTTATAGCTTGTCTACCAAGCAACAGAGAGCCTTCTTGAAAACGATAAGGTCACCAGTATGTTTTGAGAGCAGGAAACTGTAAGGATAGCTTCGAGATAATCGAGTGGAAAGATTGAACAAAGATCATTGTAAGTTACATATAGGTCAAAAGTTACCAAAAAAAACAAAATTACATCTAAGGTAAAAGATATTCCATCCGTTTTTTTTATATTTGACGTTCTAAGATTATGTACATACATTAAAAAACATTTAATTTTTTATCATTTTCTAAACAAAAACATCATTAATTGTTTATCTAATCACAATTCAACCAATAATAAAATAGAAATTATAATATCATTACTCATCTAACATTAATTATTAATAATTTTACATAAAAAATTGAAAATATCAAATAATTTAGAACAATTTTTTTTTCCTAAAACATCAATTATAAAAAAAAAACCGGAGAAAGTAATAACTTGCCTTGCGTTTCGCGTCTGAAAGACAAAACCTTCTTCCAAGTAAACAATATGAATTTTCTTTACATTAAGAATCAAATCAAGACATGGAAGCTGTACATAATACAAACATAAACTCTGTTTCTTGAAACTCAACCACTTACAAAAACAAAACGTTATTTTCTTTACTCTTTCTCACTCTAACAAACAAATTTTATGATTTTATTGACAAAAAAAAATTGAAAATTCAATCGTATCGTAAACCAAACTCCACCATATGGATTACCAACTGTAATAGTACCGAGCCGCCGTATCTCCACCGTATATTCTACCACCGGCGAAACATGACGAGGGAGAACTCATGAGCTCTTGACAAGGCTCAGGCGTTACGTCGTCCGAGAAACCAGAGACGTTAGAGCACACCCAAGATTCTGAACTTGTTTGTAAATGAATATCCGAGAAACATATCGACGTGAACGGAGACTCTCCGATTCCGGTGAACTTCCCGGCCAATCCTATACCATCTCCGGTGAAATTCCTCATGAGGATACGTGTCACGACTGGGAGCGCGTCCCTGTCGTATTGATCATCCGCATGGGACCCGGTGTGTCCGTCTGCTACGATGGCTGTGTCTACACGGGAGAGAATGACGTCAGAGATTGTGATATTACGTATATACCCTCCTCTGCCTCTGGTGGTTCTGAAAGCTATGCCTACGAGTGAGCTTTGTACGGTGAGAAGCTCGACGGTCACGTCGGAGATTCCTCCTGACATCTCGCTCCCGAAGGAGATTCCGGCGCCTGTGGGAGATTTTAAGATGAGGTTACGAATGTGGACGTTGGTGGTTGGACGGTTGTAGTTTATACCGTATTGGTCCCAACCACTTTTGAGAGATATCGTGTCGTGGCCAACGTTGATCGTTGAGTCCTCGATGCAAACATTGTCCGAAGAATCTATAGAAATAAACATTAAAAGAAAGAGGCATGTTATGGGCATAACATGAATGCTAGAAATTGAACCTATGAATACTAGAAATTTCAAGAGTTTTACCGACTAAACCAACTAGTTATGGGCATTTGGTTCTCGATTCGGTTTCACTTTGATTATTTGATTCTTCGATTCTAAAGGTTTATGATTCGTTCGGTATTTAAAAATTTGACCCGTTTGTTTACTTCAAAAATTTCAGTTTGTTTCGGTTAAGAAAATTAGGAATCCGCTAAACATTCGAGGTAATTTTAGATCTCATCTCGTTCCTATTTTTTAGTTAATTTGAGTTAAAAAAGTCAAATATTCACAGTTTTCAAATTAAATATCAATTTCTGTGGAGGAATTTTGGACAAAAGTATTCTAATAATCTGTTTTTTTTTGTTTGGTATTGTAGTTTATAAATAATATATTTAAACTAATTGATTGCTTTAAAACTAAATATATTTAATATTTATAGAATTTCGGGTATCATTTGGTTCTTGGTTTGTTTTTGTTTTTTCGGTTTCGGAATATGGAATCCACGAGGGTGATTGATAGGATCCAAATTTGTTCATTTTTTTGTTTAGTTTGGTTCGGTTTTTGAGGCTATGGTTTTCCGAACGGTAATGTTATGTAAAAAGAATGACAGAATGATTTTTGTACCTGGGACAACTCCAAGAACGTAGGGAGAATCAACGGTTGTTTTGATCAAAACTTTTCGGACATGAACATGGCTGCAATAGACAGGGTGTATGTTGATAGAAGCTGCGTTTAAGAAGGTTAGATTCGATACAAGGATGTGTTTGGATGAGACGAATTCGATGATATGAGGTCGGCTATAGTTAAAGGTTCCAGACTCAAGCCACTCCCACCAAGCCGCACCTTGACCATCAAATGTCCCGTTATCGCCTGCCAAAAAATAAAAAAAGAAGTTCAAGTCTCAATGTCGTCAGGTCAGACACTTTGGTCATGATGGTGTGGACTTAGTTGTTATTTACCGGTGATGACTACGTCTAGTAGATTGTCTCCGTTGATCAAACTTCTGTACCTCTTTCCACGACCATATGACGGTAGAGGACTAACAATGTCCCAGTGCGATGGATCCTAGAGAAACAATGTTACCTTATGTGACAGGACTAACACTAAAGGCGCTATACAAAAGAAACTTAAGCCAAGATCATACAGGCGATGCAAGAATGGTTGCTCCTTTCTCCAAAAAGAGAGTGAGATGGCTGGTGAGATTGAAGCTTCCCGTGAGCCATTTCCCTGGTGGAACATAAAGCTGAGCACCGCCTTTATCGGCAAAGGACTTGAGATAGAATATAGCATTCTGGAAAGCAAGTGTGTTCAGATACTTGCCATCTCCAACGGCTCCAAACTCGAGGATGGAAACGCTGTGAGGTCTAGGGTCTAACTTGAAATGATCCTTACATATGGTTTCATTGCTTTCTCCTCTGATCAATAGTAATAGATTGGTGAATGCCAGTAGCCACACCAATGCCACCTGTATTACCAAAAAAAATCCTGGAAATTGAGTTTGATATTTGATGAAAAACATGAACTCTCTTCCTTTCTTGGTGACAACATAGGATTTTCGTAAGAAAAACTAAAAATCTATCTGAAAATTCTTTCAGACAAGAACTGATGTGAATACCCAAGAAGACAGAAACAGAACACGTCAGTACAAAACAGAGAAAAATAATCAAAAATCTAAGAGAAGTTGCTAGATTTGGCTCTGCTAAGAGAGGTCACAATTTTGAAACGAATAACACATAGATGAGTGTGCTGGAGTTGGACCAAACAACAGAGATTCAGAGAGACAAGTGAGAAGAATCATAGACTTGAACTATAACCATAAGAGATTCGTCTACAGAGTTTCATACTTTGGGAGGAAAATAAAACAAAAAAGATTGAATAAAAAGGGAGAAACGTACTTACTGGCATCTTCATGAACTCAGAAACTTAAGTTCCTGAGGAAGGAGAATCGTCCTTAGGATAGAAAGAAAGGAGGAGATGAAGAAGCAAGAGCGTCCAATGGCAAGTACATGTGTTATCATTTGTTTCACGCACTGTTTGTTGGAATTGCTATCAATTTATATTAATAATAATCATTTCTATTGTTGATTTTGTTTTTGATCCAAATATTTAAACATTAACTTTTACATTAAAGAACCACAATATATAATTCACTCAGATCTTGGAGCCATATTTCAGCATTCTTCGGTTACACCCCTAAAAAATAATTACTGATAAGTGATAAATTCTCTTATTTAATTAGCAAGCTTAATTCAACGGTGAAGAAGCTAATTAAACACTCCTTATGTTTCTAAATATTAGATGTTTTAAGTTTTACACATATTAATAAAATATATTAAATTTTAGTATTTAATGTATATTTTTTTTGTGATTCACTATTTTCTACTTCTTAACCAATCAAAATTAAATAAATACAATTAATTTTTAAAATTTTTATAATTTACTACTATTACTTAGTACAAATTTCATTGAAAAAGTAAAATATGTATCTTTTTAAAACTTAACTTTTTTCTAAAATCTGGATCATTTTGTAAGAGAGAGAGTAGTTTATAGGAGAGTTTATCACTTATTCTTTATATTATTATTATTATTTGGACAAATTATTTATTTATTTTACATGTGAATTTATGACATAAACTATTGTCCTACTTGTTATAATATAATAATATAAATAATCTCTATGTTCGAGAAAGAACCATATTTAAAAAAAATAGTTTTAAAAAAATATATTTTTACATTTTTAATGTATTAATTAATTTAAATTATTAATTTCAAAGTATTTATAATAATCTGATTGGTCGGAAATTATAAAAAAATATTTAATAACAAAAAATAATGTATTAATAATTAAAATTTTATATTTTTTTTTAATAAATGTAAAAATTCTAAAACATACCTTGGAGGGAGTATCATATAACTATTTACTCATGCAAATTCATCATCTAAGAACGACTGGACCAGCATCTCTTGCCGACATGACTATTCTACAATTTGAATAGCTAAAAGTCTAAAACTAGTTGAAAACTAAGAATAGTTAGTACAATTGAAAATGTACTATATTACTGGTTTTGTCTCGATATTGCTCTGGCTAGTGGCTACACAAATCACAAAATGCTAAGAAATTAAGATAATGATTACATGGTTATTTACTTACGTGTAAGAAGTTCTAAAACACCACTAACTGGTTATAAAATAACTAAAATTAACGTTTATATACTAACTCATCTCTAAAATAAGAGAGAGAGAGAGAGAGAGAGAGAGAGAGAGAGAGAGAGAGAGAGAGAGAGAGAGAGAGAGAGAGAGAGAGAGAGAGAGAGAGAGAGAGAGAGAGAAGTAGAATATGATGTGTTAAAATGACACGTGTTAAAATGACACATGGAGTTCATGTGGTCTGCTTTAATTTGAGCAAGCAGCCATTTGGATTTCTTATTTAGAAAAGAAGTAATAAAAATATAATTTGGCAGAGTGGTTTATTATAATAATGGATAGTTTACTAACAAAATAAGAAACCTTATTACTAACTTTTCAAGGATTACTATGAGAGCAGTCCTATTGAAGCATTATTTTTCCTAACAATGTATTATAGGAGTACTAATCCCCTTATATTAATCCTGGAGCATTATAACTTTTAAGTGTAGCAACGTGTCATCACCAGGATGATTCTCAGAATTCTTAGAAAAAAGTTGGTCCATCTAATTATAGATTATACTTTTATTAAATTAACATTCATATTGATTAGTAGTGCATAAAAAGATATTTTACATTCTTTCCTTAAATAAAAACTACGAAATTACCTAATATGATTAACATATATGTGACAATTAATGTTTTGTATAATAAAGATTTGATAATATATTTTGTATTCTTCATCATTTTTTAAATTTATATTCTTAAAAATTAAACAATCACATTAATTATATAATAAAAAAATTTCTTACATGTTATATTATGAATTTTTAAAAACAACTATAAATTACTAAAACAGTAAAAACATCACAATCAAAATTTTGTGAACAATGTTTTTTTTTGTAATAAAAAGATACAAATGATCATAATATCATATGAATATTAAGTATCATTTAATATATATTCAGATTAAAGTATATATATATATATATATATATTAATATTGTTTAAATTAAACTATATATCATATAAAATACATATATGTTAATTATATACTTTGATGGATCATTACAACATATTTTGGTAAACACATGTCATTATAACATATTAATATACGAGCTATATATATTAATCTTGGAATATTAAAATCCTTAAAAAATAAGTTATCAATCCTAGGTAAGTTATTGGTTTCTCAATTATTTAATATATATATATTTAATATGTACGATTTATATATATTAATCATAGAGTTATATATACGAGCTTTTTTGGTAGTCAAATGTCATCATTACAATAATTTTTAAAATCTTTAAAAAAATAAGTTAGTCCATCTAAATATATATTATACTTTTTATTAAACTAATTATCAGATTAGTCATCCTACTAATTATCAGATTAGTTATCCGTGTATAAAATAATAATTTCTATTCTTTCCTTAATTAAAAGCTACAAAATTACTTAATATGATTAACAAATATGTGACAATTAATGATTTTGAATAATAAATATTTGATAACAATATATGTATCTTCCATCATTTTGTTCAATTTTATATTCTTGAAAGACATTTAAAATTCACATAAGTATATAATAAAAAAATCTAGATAAAAAAATCTAGATTTTTTCTATTTTTTCTATTTTGCTATATTTTGAATTTTTTTAATATAAATTACTAAGGCTGTTAAAAATCTACGATGAAATTGTTTTGATCAATTATTTAACTTTTTTATTATAACAAGATATAAATGATCATAAAATCATGTAAATATGAAGTCTCATTTAATATATATACATTTATTTCAATATCGTTTAAAATAATATATATATATATATCATATATAAAATACATAAAGATGTTAATAAAAATAATATTCATATTAATAAAAATAATATTTTTGTCACAACAAATATAAAAATGTTAATAAAATCATATGAGTATCAAGCCTCAATAAATAAATATTTATATTAAATATATTCTATATTTATATCAATATCATTTGATTTTAATTATATACTATATAAAATAAATAAATGGTTTATTTTGTTTTTTATTAGCAAAAAGTTTTGTAAATAAAAAGAAAGATTGTTTTTATTTATGTTCTTACTCGAATTTAATTGTATACGTAATAACTATTCGCTCCTCAATTATTCAATATATTTATTATTGCATAATATGTAAATTAATACAAAATAAATAATATTATCTGCAAATAATTTGTATACATAATTAATCTTCATTATGCGTAAGCATTGATCTCAAATGTTACTTGATCATATCATTTCAAAAATATGATTCTTCATATTGAAGATGGTGAATTCTAACATTCGAATGATATCATTTAAGCCTAGTGTAAATTAAATAAGTTTTTTAAAAAATATCAACAAACACCACCCTACTCATCAACATTATATTGACGATCCATAACTATACGTTTGGAGATTTATGACATCATGGTTGAACAATGAAGATTAATATTCAACGATAATTAGTATATTAATTTCACCCCGCGCATGCGCGCGAGTAATCATCTAGTTATTACTCCCTCCGTTTCATTATAAGTGTCACTTTAGGTTTTTGCACACGAATTAAGAAAACAATTAATTTTGTATATTTTCTATATAAAAACACAATTACCTATATACCTAACCATATTTCAACCAATTGAAAAATAAACTGCAACATAAAATTAATAATTTTGCATCGAAAGTAAAAAAAAACACTTATTTTGTAACAAAAAAAATTCTCTAGAACGACACTTAATATGAAACGGAGGGAGTAGTATTTTCGTAAACAAAAATGTGGGCTTAGAGACTAATCACTAATCAGTTTTGTTTTATATTTAAAAGAAGAACATTCAGGTTTATAAAAAAACAAACGAGTACGATTAAGTGTAGATGCAAAGAGGACACGTCACCAGTAGCGCATGTGCTTAAGACAGTGAAGACAACGGGACCCACATGCAATCATAGGATGGGAAGTGCCAGCCTGGCTTTTTTGACAGAACATTTTCCATAACCACATATGCTAATGCTGCTTTCACACATTTGATTTTCCACACCTATTTTTTCTTAATTTATTTTTGCTACATTTGTGCAATATCAAACTCAAATACACTTATTATTCTTATTTTGAGCAAACAAAAATCGATGGGATGACCAAATTAATGTAATAGAATTCGACTAAGTGCATATGATTGTTGAAATTACTAAGATATGATTTGATTTTCTGTTGACTATGACATCTCACTGTAAGATACACTAATGATTATAGTCAATATGCAGTGTGAATAGATATCACGTATAGTATGTTATGTTATTTTCTTAATTCATTTGAATTGATATTATCTATATAATGCTAGCTTATTAGTTACATAAAACGTATTGAGGATCTTCATGAGTCGGGATTAGTGGCCTTGACATTTACGCTATTTTGTTATGTAAAAATTAAACCACGTTGATTTAAGAAGTTTTAAGCTCAATAGCTTCTTCATCATATTCGTATAAGTAATTAATCATTTTATAATTAGTTGCGTGGTCTCCTTCATATTTGTTGGGATCTTTTGGAACGAAGCGGGTCATATACTTATGTCGGGTTATAATTATGTCAATATCTAAGAAACAAAAGGATTATCTTTTGGTTTTAGATGTGGTCATTACAATTATGCTATATGATTTCCCTTAATCAATAAGTTCCGATAACTATTTAACTACTCGTTATGAACTTGTAATTTATTAACAAATATAATCAACTAATTTATTTATCATCCTTTTTGCCTTCTTGGACGTAATATCTCCCACGACCTCACTCTGTTGAACTCATCCATTGCATAGATTAAACATTTTTAGGACCATTTGTGAAAAGCCAGCGCATAAAATACCAAATAACACAGAGGACTTTGGCATCAGTGATGCTCGGATTAATCTCTGGAATAATTAATATGTTGAAAGTAGTCTTCTTCTTTAATGTTCAATAAAAAGAAAAAATGGATATCGGCTTTTCAATCGAAAGATGTTTGACACACCAAAACAGGGACAGGGGCCGAGAATTTTTTTTATTGGGGACATTAGTAAAATTAGTCAATGAATTAAGAGTATATTTATTAAAAATAATAGGAGCATATTAAACTTTTTCAATATTTTATATGAAAATTTGAAAAATTGTTGGGGGCAGATGCTCCATTCTCAGGCAATGTGGCTCCCTCACTGCACCAAAACATATACTCTATCCATTCAAAAATTTCACACAGAAAATTAGTGATTTTTTTTCTATTTTACATCTATTTACGTTATTTTGTTTGTTTCATTAATTGATGAACTTAAAATAAGAGTAAAATTTATTTACTATATACATTAAGAAATATAAAATAAATGATATTCATAATAAAACAAAATTTAAAAGTTCAAATGATGTTTATGGAGTATTATATAATTTGGTGAACCAAACCAACACTATAGTTAGAGCTCAACAATAAATATGAATACGATATTCCAACATACAATAAAACAGTCTTACTAACTTCTCGCCAAAAAAGAACGTAGTTCCTTGTAAGATCGAAGAAGGAGGTTGATAGATTAGCTTAGATAAGGTGAGATTTGAACAATGCTGTGAATTTCTTCGGATCCCTTTGTGGTTGCGGTAGAGACCCCACCCCACTCCTTAGTTTTCACACTTACCTTCTTCCTCAAACTCATTTGTTTTTTATATTCGAAGAGCATTCTAGTACTCGTGTTGGAATACAATACTGTTTCAAGCCATGCGAGAATAATATACTATGATTTTCCTTACGTACTAACCATAGATTACGCCCATCTCCATGATAATCACGGGATTCTAAGAAACTGTGAGATTTGAAAAGCGAGTAAGCAGTTGGACTACTTTTTTTTAACTAGCATTAATCAGTAATCAATGCTCCAATTGCATGCTAATATGCTCATCAGTCATCACTTTAACAATGATGACAGCTAAAAGCGTGTAATAATATGTGTACCTGAAATATAAAGGTTGAGTTGGTACCAAACCACTGTTAAAATATAATGCTAAAAGCTCGATTCCATATTTCATTCCTATTAAACCTAAAACATAAGTTCCAAGGTCAGAGACATACTTATGTTTAAAAGGAATGAAATATGGAATCGAGCTTATGATTAAAAGAGATTACATTACATAATCATCTGTTAGTTACACTAGAAGTTTAATCAAACAACTGTATTACTAGACCTTAATATACATTGACGTTGTAAATATTTGTCTCACTTTTTAAAATTACTACTAGCTAGCCATTCATTTCTACACAGCTAATCAAAATGACTTTTTGCTATTTGCTACTATGGCCTACGTGTATATGTGTGTTGATCTTGTTTATAAACGTTTGTTGCATTTGCATACCATCTAGCTGAACAATCAACAATCATGTAAACGTAAGAAATAATTCCAACTTCTAATTTTTACTAAAGAAGCTCTCTAAAATCCCTATAATATATAGGACTATATCAGACTAGTAGTAACAATGTTTTTGATGTTGATGTAAGTCCATTTTCTTGGTCCCACGTTAAGATGCACACTGGAAATGAAGCCCACGATTGGCCCAGTGGATTTCCTTGTCTTCAGTTACACTATGATTCAAACACGGGGACATTTAAAGCAGAGGACAAGAGGCTAAGCAGTATCTCACTGATGAGGGCAAATAGAGAGAAGTGTAATTTATGAAGCTTCAGAGATGATTATCAATCATTGGATCAACAAACAGCAATACATGACGAATGATTCGTCTCTTTTTATATCCATAATATTGCATCTGGCTTATATAATTAACCGATTTTTTTTTACGAGTTAAAAAAAAGGAAAACTAGAAAAACAAACCGGACCGGACCGTTTGTGACGTTGGCATAACAGTAATTTAGAAGAATTTGGAATTCCGACAGACCAAGCTGTATGTATCTCCGTTTCTATTTGTTACTCAAAACCGTAAACCTGTTAATGTAAGAGTTATTGGATACAAAAACTAGAACACACACTAAGACATAGATTAAACTTATGGAAAAAATAAGATTAGATTAATTTTTTTAAAAGCACATACAAGTTCTTTTTAAAAGTAATTCTTCAATCAAGTTTAAGACAAATCTTGACTTGTTAACTAGTTTAACACGTCCACAAACTTGAAACAGTCTCTGAGCAACTTAAGCTTCTGCCCCTAGATGCTTGTTTTTCTTTATTAGGACGTACAAAACTCTCGTTTGCTAAAAGCTCTCTCTACGTGTTCACCAGTCTCAATAATGCCAAAATCCTCTTTATACTTAGAGGAGAATCTTAAAACTGAATAGCTACCCAATGAAAATTTTCAATTTCCGATTCTTCAGCGAATAAGTCAATCTTCCTTATCCCATAAGATCGATTGCTTCTTCGTCAATATTTCCTTCAACTAGTTACTAACTTTTTAAGTAGATCTTCCTTTAATACTCATATCTTGATTCACACTCAACTTGACTCCTTGTCTTGTTTCGTACTTCATGTCGTACTTCATGAACTACTTTAGGTCTGTCCATACATCTTCAAAACTCTCTCTGACTCTCTAACACTTATGGATCAAAACGGAACAATGGCTTCCAGTTCCACGGGACTGAATGTGCAGAAACCGACCAAAAGAAAGGATAACGTGAGCTCTGAAAAACTTGATGCTCTTAAATCAACGAAGAAGCTGAAGCTGGTTTCATCTAATTCCGACAAGAAACACAACTATACGATTCAGCAGCATCAAAAGCCGAAATATTTTGACAAGGGTGTTATGCTGTCCAAGAATGAGCGTCGTGTGCAGGCTAAAGTTATAAATCTTTTTTTTTAGTTTTGAAATCAAAGCTAAACATTTGGTTTGTGATTCTTGATGTGTTTTGTTTGGGTTACATAAGCTAACAAAAGCAAGGAAGAAGAAGAGGAAGCCGCATTACACTCTTGAGCTAGTATGGAGCTTTACATTGTATGCATCAAGCTTACAGCTAGAATATAATGAATTCATTAGTATGTTTTTAATCTTTAATGGGCACTCATCACTCTCCATGCTTCATATCAGAAGCTTGCAACTTTTTGGGAGAAGATGAGGTGCCGTGACATTCACAAGGAGGATCGATCAAAGTTAGAAACTCAATCAAGAATATTTTATAAAACGCTCTATCTTATTTTTATTTGATCATACAACTTACTCGATAGGCTGATATCGGAAGCTTTACGGGGAAGATCCACGAGATTGCATGTTCTCATGTTTAAATCCCTAATGCTTTATATTTTAGAAGTTGTGATCTTATGTTTTCTTTTTGTCACTTTTAAGACTTGTCTGAAGTACTACCCACAAGATGAGAAGGAAACTGTTTTCGCGGTCTTATAGTATTATTCCCTATGTACATAAAAGTGTCACTTGAGGTTTTTAAAGTATATTAGGAAATCAATTAAAAACTATATTTTAGCTCTTGTTTACACAATGAATATTTTTACTCTAATTAATACACTAATACAATGAGGTTAAAATGAACATTTATTAAAAATTCTGCTTTAAAACCACAAAAAGACAGTCTTTTTCAAACAAAAACAAAAATCTAAAACAACATTTAAAAAAAGCAGAAGAAGTAGTAAATTAAAAATATTTTTAAAATCACAGAAAACAAAATCCAAAACAAAACAATATTCCAGAAGAGTTTGATTCTATTACCACCGTCATCGACAATGTCATCTGCTGAAATTGACATTTGTCCAAATTCCAATCCTTTGATTCAATATTTTTTTTCAATTTAGCGTAGACATTGATAAGATTGTGAATATGCATTTAAAGTATCTCCAACTTTACTTTATATTTGATTTAAAATAGAGTTTGGAGTAAGAAATATATCAATGCAGTTCCATTTTCATTATATAATGGAGTAAAGAATGGATTTATTACATAAATAGAACTAGCCTTTGACCCGCACAGGTGTTATTTGTATAAATGTCAAATTTTTTAATTAATTTGTCTGATATAACTGCATATATGTTGAGACTTAATATTTGATATTCGTTATCCAATCTCGGATCTGATCCGCTTCGAAAAACGGATATTCAGGGATCTTGATAGTGATTTTACTGATTCGACTGACCTAGGTACAAATTCATATATTAAAATTTAAGTCTGGATATCCGGATCCGAATATTATTTAAAATTTAATTTAGTTATCTATCTATATTATATACACTTTTATATAAAATAACTAAAATTTTAATTTTATTAAATTTTAGTGATTTTTAAGTTTTTTAAATAATAATTTTAAATAGACTAAATAGATGGTTAATAGTTAGTTTTTAATTAAAAAACATGTCTGGGTCTGGATATCCGCGTGTATTTGGATTTTAGTCCGAATATCCTAACCCCGAATATCCGGATCCAGATAAAAATTTTACGAATCCGACGAATGCATATCAGAATCCGTATATCCTAAAGTACCTCAGATATTTGATACGTCCTAGACCTAACTGTGCATATAAATTATATGGTGATTAAAATTTTTAAATTTATAAATTATATAAGTTATTCTTATTAGATATATATCGTACAAATGAATAATACATTGTATTTTTTTGTATATATAACCATTTATAATAAATATTAGTATGTATTTTTAGTCACTAAATTGTTATGGAAAGTTGCATGATTTTGTTATTATAAATGAATAAGTTCAGATTATAATCGAAAATTATTAACATTATTTTTTTGTAGTTCAAATATTGTTGGGTATCTTATATGAATATGAATAAAAAATAAAACTAATTTAATGTTATATATATGTAATTCTATTTTTATAATAAAAATTTGGAAACACATATACATTTTTTATGAAATCTTCAATTATAATAACAAATGTTGCTAATGGGCTTAGCCCAGATTTTTTCTTGTTAAAAATTACTGTTTGGATGCATGGATAATATCAGTGGCATTACTTGTAAATACTAAGTAAAAATAAGGGTTATTTCCTATTTGTACTTCAGTTTTAATAGATTAGATATTACTTTTATTTTTTACTTTTTATTTCTTTTTTTACTTTAAAATTAAATGAGGTCAGAAAAAAACTCAACTCGAACTATTTTATTTTATATTGATCAACTTATGTGAAACCCGCTTGTGGAGAAACTAATTGAAAAAAAACTAATTATTACTTAGCAAATAAAAATTGACTACTTGTAAAAGCAAAGATTAGTAATATATGTCTTAGGTTGGACCAACATATATATTTTCATTACAACTTAAATTGGGATTTTTTGTCTTTTTATGAATCTAATTGTGGCCATTTATATTTATATGTTTAATTTGTGAAAACGAAAAAAAAAATCCCACAAACATTCCACCCACCCCTTTCTATTATACTTATTAATATTGTTTTCTATTATTTGATCAAAAAATATTGTTTTCTATTATTAAGTTGAAAGTATTCTAAGTCTATGGAAAAAAATCTAGATTAATCTCCAAAAATATATGTCATTCACGGATGAACTCTCTATTCAAATATTTAAATGAAGTCTAAAACATGATTTTATAATCGCATGACCATATATATTTAATATCATGAAAATATTTTGAATCTGAATCGGTTAACTTTTCAAAATTCGCATATGATTATACCACCTATATGTGTTTAAAATATTATTACAAGGTGAAATAGGATATTAAATTTTATAAAATCATAAAATACAATTAAGATTGAAATTTCTGATTAGTAGAAAAGCAATGCACAGAAAATGATTGCCTCCATGATACTTTTTAAAAGGAGCAAAGTTTACTTGATTGCCGAAGAAAATTATATAAAAACCAGTATGGTTGTGGGTGGATACATTTAACAATATATATAATGGATTGTACATTGACAATGCACTATACATATTACATGTATACTATATATTTAAATTATCCTACATATAATATGCACGTACGGATCATACTATTTATTTGTAAGTCAAATAAATGCGAATCATTTTATATCATTCCAAGTGGGGAGAAAGTGACAAAGTTTGAGACTTCTGGAGAAAAGCAATTATACAGAGATGGTCAGAGAGTATGGACCATGTTAAACAAGTTCGTTTGTTTTAAGCAGAATGACATGTTCCAATTTCTATACAGTATAACTGGAATAGCTTCTCTGATCTTGAATATCACATTCATTCAAAAAAAAAAAATCAATCTTGAATATCACTGCGTAAGTGTGTTCCACTTTATCCATATACTGTTCCAGAGTTTTGGCTCATAATCAGCTACATAAATGTAACTAGATAAAGACTGATTAGGTTTACGTTCGCCTAATAGCATTCAACGAACAAGTTACATTAATTTAAACATAATATGTAACTTGTTGTAATCTCATTGGCATAATAGTATGAACTTATAATGATGTATTCTCTCCGTTACAAAATAATATATGATTTAAAATTTTCACACATATTAAAAAAATATGTTAATAAATATATTATTTTTTGTGATTAGTTATTATAGCTTTTACTCAATCAAAATTTAATAAACACAATTAATATCTTAAAAATTTACAATTTACTATTATTATATTTATTAAAAATGTGAAATATGTATCTTTTAGAGGTATTTTTTTTTTGTTAAAAGATTAATTATATTGAAACAAACAGAGTATATTAGTTTAAACAAACATCATTAGATGACATTTTCGGTTGAATCTGAATGAATTATCAATCACAGCGAATATATCCGCTGATTATTAAATTAGTAAAGATTCTCTTAGACGTGAAAAGATAGACAATCTCACGAACTAATAGATTCTGTCAATCTTTGAAACATGAGAAGGACCCACTTTCATTCTTATTAGATCAACTAGGCTTCGAGGTTCATGCATCTTAACCATTCTACATTATTTTATTTAGTCGTATACATGTACACGTAAGACACATTTAGAGAAACGATAGTTTACAGTTGAAACATACTTGCAAGATAAAGAATGCTAGCATCTTATTTAAATGAGGTGCCATAGGATTTTATTCTAATCACGAAATTAAGTTTATAACCATTTAAAAGTTGTCAAGTTTATGAAATTATAGTAATTTGCGTAATATATTTTCTTCAAGTATCAAAACTTATCTCTTTTTTAAGCTGTTGCTATTTGTTTCTTTATAAGTTATGATCCAATTGTGTATTTTGGTGTATTCGTTTTCGTAAGCACTATGACTTCGGTCATCCTAGCTTTGTAATTGTTTTCCAATGAAATAATATATATTTTCAAAAAATACTAATAAACTTCATATATTCTTTATTTACACAACATGTAGAGTTTATTTTTTTTAGATTGCATGTTGAAGAAATTTCAGTTCGACCATAAGTTTGATACCAGTTTTAAAGTTTATCATTAATGAATAAATATTTTTAAAAATACTTTAAATTTATGATGAAAATAAACTAAACTAATTTTTTAATATTTATTAAAAAATTAGAAACTCAACTCTATTTTTTTAACACTAAACGTTAAATAATAACCACAACAATAATTAAAGTGTAAATCTAAATGTAAATATATTTTTGATTGAGTATATTTTTGAAAAGTAATATTAACTTGTAGTATTGTTAATAATTTCTTTAGCATGTTTTATTTTCCACAAAATAGAATAGCAATACCAGGAACCTTTAATATAACGCACGATTTCACAACAACGTCCCCAAACACATTACAAACCACAACAGATCGATGTAAATCAGCAGTTCAATGCAACGGTAGAAACTTTAAAAAGTAACGGCGGTTATAATATTGCAGACCTTTATTTATTTATCACGTATTACTTTATTCATTCATACGACGCGATGACATCATCAAGCATCCATATATCAACTTCCTCGAGCTGACTCGGTTGCTCCGTTGTGGTACCGTCCAGCTCAAGGAAACACTCCAAGCTCGATATCTTCTGTTTCAGATCGTAGTCCGGTTCAAACCCGTAACTCATGTTCTCAAACTCATCCTCATTTCCGAACCTAGTGCACTCGACCAGGAAACTAGGCTGAGTCAACTCGCTCTCTGGAGATGAGGGCAGCAGCGGAGGAGGAGGATCTGGGAAGTTGAGTTTGGCTTTATCGCCGCGGATACGCTTCGCCGCGACGTCGTAAGCCATGGCGGCTTCCTCCGCCGTGTTGAAGGTGCCAAGCCAGACTCTAGCGCCTTTTCCTGGGTCACGGATCTCTGACGCCCATTTTCCCCAGGGACGTTTACGTATCCCTCTGTAAACGTTCTTTCTCTTCCTTTGTTTCTCCGTCGTTACCGGCTCTTTCTCCTTCTCCGCAGCTTCTTTTTTCAATGTTGCTTCAAAAGTTTAAGATGCAAAAGTACAGTTATAACCCCACAGATATATAATAGTACCTATCTGATGAGTTTAATAGTACCTTGTTGGTTAGCGGGTTGAAGCTTGAATGTGGAATCAAAACCCCAAAAATCGTCGCAGGCAGAAGGGTCGAGCTCTGACCAGAGTTCCTCCGCCGTGAGTTTCCTACCGTTGGCCCTGGTGATGCTAGGGGTAAAATCGGAAATTACAGCACCGCCACACATTTTCTCTGTTTGTTTCTTTTTCTCTGATGCTAGGTTTCAAGAGGGAGGTGACTGCGGTGGTGGTGTTGAAGCGTATTTATAGGCCAAATAAATGTTTTATACAAGTTGAAGAAAAAAAAAAAGAGAAAAGATTTATATATAAGCGTATTATTTTTTTCTTTTTGTATAAAGTCGTGGTAAAAATTTCAAAATAAGTACTTTATATTAAAATTTATGCAGTCATATATATAGGGCTGGGCAAATAAACCGAACCCGAAAATCTGAATCGAATCCGACCTGATTAAAATGTATCCGAACCCGACATAAGTACCGAATGGATCTTGTTTTGCGGTATTTCGGGTTATGGGTTTTACCCGAACCGAACCCGAATAAAAATGGAAATCCTAATAAACTCTAAAGTACAAAATTCCAAAACAAACTTGTACTATACCCAATATGAATTTCTAAAATGTATCCAAAACATAGTAAGATATTATTAAATACCTACAATAAATTAATTATTACATAAATAATTAACTAAAATACTTAGTTTAATATATATTTTATTGATTAATATTAATGTTTTATGCTTGACATTGCATTTGAAGTTTAGTTATAAATACATTTGTTTAGAAGTTTAAACAATGTTGTTGTTTTTAAAATTTAAATAGTAATCTTAGGAATTTATATAATTGTTAGTTGTGAACTTTAATTTTTTATGTTTCATTATGTGTGATTTTCTTTTTTACAAAGTTTTGGTTTGTCATGAATCATGATATGTTTAATGTTTTCACGTATAGTTTGATGACAAGTTTTGTAAGTTGATGGACGAGTTTTAAAAAAATATTTTGAATGATAATAATATGGTTTGAATAAGCTTAATACACAAATTTATTGAAATAATTGAAGATATAGTAAATTTAATCAAGTAGAAATTAGTAATTTTAGAACCAATAACCCGATTAGTATCTGAAACCGAAACTATTTCGGGTTAAACCGGATCTTGGACATGTAACTAAACCCGAACCGAACCCGACCCGATTTTTTATAATATCCGAATGGGGCTGAAACTCATGAACCTGAAAACCCGAAACCCGAATGAACCCGAACCGAAACCTGATTGGGATCCCGATTGTCCACGCCTAGTCATATATGCTCCTTGATACACGGCGGTTACAACAAACTTAATCCAAATAACGACAAAATTAGAAGCTTTTTTTTTTTGGTTCTCCGATAAAAAAAACGTATGACAATGTCATTAACTTTTTAGTCGAATTTGGATTGTTGCGTCGACGAGCGTGTGTAATTAATGGTTCCTAATGTATATATAAATATTGTTATCACAAGTGTTGTGGTATCATTTTCTGTATGATATTTATCTGGAAAGTTAAATGAATTGAAAAACATTGGAGATTTTGGAAATTAGACTGAAGGTTAGGATTAGTTGAGCTACGAAGAAATTTGATTCAGTTGATTTTAAATAATAAATTAAGTAATAAAAGCGATTATAATTTATTATTTAAGGAATAACAAATAGCTGCACTTGTTTGCTTTTCTCAATTAATATATTCTACCACTTATATTAACATATAGTTATAGTTAAAGCAGAACACATTAATTTTACAAATACAAACAGAAAATCTGACGGAGTAATGACTAATCTGCGTACTCTGCATTGTACATCTCACGTTTGTCATGCAACGTTTTCTCGAAGGCAAGGTTTTCGTTTTACGACGTGACTCTAACGAGTCATCTTTTTGGTATTTTATTCACGAAACCATCGATCATGTACCAAAAATCGGACAAATTTAATCGGAAAGGTCGAATGTAAGAAAAAACAACCGTGAGTGCTTTACCATTGCTTACAAAACATTCATGGTCAATATTTCGTGATAAATTCAAGAATGTAATGTATGAGTGAATTCAACTGATGATCAATCAATCAAGCAGCCATTTTCGTGCGGGGGTGAACGCACCTTAGATCGATCTTCAGAACCATCCTTAGATCTTCAGCTCCGAGCTTTTATTTCTCCATGCTCTCATATAACTAGTTTAATTTTGTTGTCAAAAATTAGAATTACTGTTACAGTGTTACTACGAGTGAAGAGGCCTCTACTGTTTTCTTACTATAACTTATGAGGGTAACTGATGCATCTTGAATATTTTAATCTACACATTTTGTAATTTCTTATAAACACACAAGTTTTCTTTCTATTCTCTATTCTACAAAATCCCATTTACTTTATATATTTTCTAAATCCATCCGCATCAATACTTTAGAATGCCACGTATCTATTTCAACAAAAAACGATTTTAGAATCTTATTCCTTTTAAAACTATGACATATTACCTAAATATCTTCTAAACCCGACGTAATTAATATTTGATGGTTACTAATAAATCGCATGTCAAGAGAAGGAACGGCCAACAGATTTGGACTCCAGAATACACGAGCTCTGATATGTTCCGTGTTGCGTCTTCTCAAGGATCAACACGTAGTCTTTGGTACACAAAACAAGAAGCAAGGAGGAACAAAAAGTATACACAACAGTTGTGACTAACATCCAAGACTCCATGCCAATAAAAGCAAGATAAAGAATCTATGACATAGACAAACAAACAAAAACAGAAATAATTGTGATGACATATAAGACAAGTTGCCTGCAATGCTCCGAAGCTCAATAATTGTGTTGACATATAAGACACTAGTTGCCTGCTTTGCTCTGAAGCTCAGACTTATCATTTTTTACTATATCACCCTAAAAAGAAAGATATAACACCATGAGTTAATCATGCCATTAGTTAGTTTATTACCAGATGAAGCTGGTCAACTTTTATGTGTTGTGGTTTGAGTCTCAGCAGCTACATATAACAACTGAGTATTTCCCATGGGCCAAAAATATTATGAATTTCGGCCTAGAACTTCTTGAATTTAAAAAAAAAAAAAAACTTTTGTCTGTTGTACATATAAGTTTTTACATACATATGAGTTTTTATCGAAGCAAATATTAATCTTTTTTTGCTAATCGTAGCTAACTGAACATGATTAAACATCCTTACTTTTGTTAGATGCCTCAAACGTATGAGAGTTTAGGAGGCATCTTCAGTGGAAGACTTTGGTTTAGATATCCTCCACTAATAATGCTCTAACTTTGATTTCATCTTTTTCTATGTATATGTGTTTATTTTTGTGTTCATAGATAAAGTGAAGGTATACAATGACTGCACCTGAAAATGCCCATAAAGCCAAGATACAGTCTCAAGTCGAGACATCCCAATATCTCGAGCTTGAGCCCATACTACTATACTAGCCAGCTCATCATTCAGCACTAAAGGTACTTATCACTGTGTCTAAGCTATGACTTGATGGCTTCTTATCTAACTGTTAGTATCTGAGTTGCTAATCGTTATAAGTTTTGGTGGCCTTATCATTCGCTGGATATTACACTTGGAAATTTGCATCCTTAGAAATATTCTAGGAGAAATGATAGTGACCGTGCATGTAAATCAAACAAACGCTACATATCTACAGAAATGATAGTTAAGAAATGTTGCCTAATTGCCAAATGTTCTTAGATATATGCATTAGATTCCTGAACAAGTAAGCTCTCTTCTCCTAGTTTATGTCACTATTCACTTGAAGTCAGAGATCTAATACATTTTCTGTTTTTGTTTGTTTGTTTGTTTCATTCTATGATCAGGAGCTACCTTTTGACATTCAAGAGTGTGGAAACGACTATACCTTTACTGATCTCATGAAAGAGTACGAAAAGCACGGAGGAAAACATTTTTTGTACCTTTTTCGAAACAAGAAAGCATCATTGAACTTTAATGTTTTTACAGGAGAAGACGTTGATCTAGAAAAGCCTGGGAACCTCATTGGTGAACCAGTGTGTTATACAGCCGTTAATCCTTTCAGCGTTTGGTTGGCTCAGTGATCGTAACAGAAAGAAAGAGCAAAGAGCAATGCATTTAACTCGGAAAAGAGCAGCATATGTTGTTATAATGAAGGCATTATCTAAAGAAGTAGGCAGCATATGTTGTAAAAACAAATGAAAATTCCACTTCTGAAGTATCTTTTAACATATTAGAGAGGATGCTTTTAGACGTTTTTAAAATGGTGTTCTTTTAACTCAAGAGAATCAGATTCGAGAACTTCACGATTAAAAAGTTTAAATAATGTTACACCAAGTATTATTAGGTTCATAGATATTTCTCTTATATACATATATTTAGGGGCCTTGTTCGACCCATCTCAACTTTGTAACTCAAGTTGTGTCAATTCAACTTATTCTTCCACTAACGTATAATACATAAAACGTTACATACAAGAGAGAAGGACGGCAGAGAAACATAGCAACTCAGTCTCTGACTGTACCATACATGTAAACAAAGACTTTCGGGTTCATCTAACTGACAATGGAAAGTTCCAGGAGATTGTATACTCCTGGTTACATATATTAATTGAAAATCACGTTGTTCTGGTGGTTAGGAGGCACGAGACTTGGTCCACTAACGCGTAGAAACCAAAGAGTCTTATTTCAATGTAGTTTACTTTTAATATTTTTTGGCCGAGACTAAAAATAATAAATATCCTAACGAAGTGAAAGAGTTGGAGTCCAAAACTCGAATGTCGTAGTCGTAACTAGTCGTGTTGAGCACCATAAATCTCATTCTAGAAACTAATTGTCTACAATAATGTAGACCTCATACGAAAGTCTATTAACTCGGTAAGATTGTTATGTAGTCTAACCATAATTTTTATCTATATAATTTAATTTTAAACTATAAAATATTGTTGTAATATTTTAATCTAATCATTAAATAATGGATGATATGGAAGTAAGAACATAAATTTTATATAATTAAACACTTTTA
>CAJHQQ010003043.1:0-52201 GCA_905132885.1 Moricandia moricandioides
GTGTAGATGAATGGCATATTGTTTTGCCGGCATTGATATATGCCCAAGCGGTGTTATCTATCACTTTTCCACTGTTGGGATTTTAGTGGATTCTAAAAACGAGAACATGAGATCATTGATAGATCAAACACCTCACATGTGGGGTTTGGGTGACAAATTAATTGGTCAGATATTGGATACAAAAAATGTTTGTGTTCCAGAATGAAGAGGCTCTCAATGTTGTCTTGCATCAGGCTCCATGGTCCTTCGGTGAATGGATGTTAGTGGCTTAGAGATAGGACGCGTCCATTACATAGGGAAATTTGAAGATAATTGTTTTATGGTTTCAAATACGAGACATTCCTCTTCAATACTTAATAAGAACAATGGTTGAATTTATCGATGATAAACTCGCACCGATGCTTGAGATTGAATTTGATGAGAAGTTCAACCTTACGGATTTCGTAAGTGTCCACGTGAATTGGAATATTGATAATCCGATGAGGTTTAAATGTAGTTTCCATTTTTTTGTGGATGAGAATTCAATCATCTCATTTTATTACGAACTTCTCTATAACTTCTGTATTACATGTGGAATGCTTATCCATGATGCTAAGGAGTGCATTTTGAACTATGACAATGATGATGGTGATGTGCCAGAGGAACCTTTTGATGATGACGATCCTACTGGACATGTGGAGTATCCGTTCAACGCTCCTTCGGGTGCATACAATGCAGATGAGATGATTGATGGATCATCTTTTTCGGCCCCCAATGAATAACCCGGATCCTCCACAACTTTATTTGGATTTGAATGCTGAAACATTGTTGTTACCTTCAAGCAACAAATTCTATGTTGGCTAATTCACTCAACTTTTGCAATAGTTGCGTACACACGATGCGACTCTTCGTATCAATGATGAAGATGATGGCCAGGAAAATTTTGTACCTTACACACATGGTATTAATGATCACATAATGATAATTCAAGGGTTACACTGATGGGTATCAATTATAATCTCTCATTTTTTCTCCAATTTTATCAGATTGGCCTCTGTCTGCAGAGTTGATGGTGCATACTTACAATCCAATGGCGAAACGTTTTTTAGACAATTAGTTTTACCTGACTACTCTCATTGATAATGCCAGTTCAGAGAATAATGTTAGTGGGTCTAAAAGAAAACGTGATAAAGAGGAGATGCAAAATGCTCGGGTGGTCATGTACTCGGGTGTTAAGAAAAAAACAAGAATATGTGGGTTTGGGTGAGGATCATGTTGACTTAGATGGAGGTGAGGGGGCTCAGTACTCCCACAATCAATATAAAGATCCTCTCATGGAACTGTTAGGACTTTTGTGCGCTGTTGACGCAAGATCCACTGATAGAACTATGTAGAAAAGTTTCTCCATATATTTTATTTTTAGTTGAAACAATTAACAAGTATGATGTAATTAGAAATGTTTGTGTTTCTTTAAATTTCCACAATTTATGTTTTGTTCTCTCTTCTGGTTGTAGTGGAGGAACTATGCTTCTTTTGTTTTTTCCACAAAGTTATGGTCTTTAATTATAGATAAAACTTTTTTATTGCCTATTCCCCAACCTATGGACTTCATTAGATAGACTAAATATTCATTTTCCAAACTTGCATCTACACTATCTAAACATAAAACTATATTAAAATCAAGTTGGACTTTTATCTCAAGTTCAAAAAATCTTCTATCTATTCTAATCTTTTTCTCTATGTGGATTTTTTTTTCCTTAATCTTTGATTCTATGTTGGAATGTAAATCATGTTGATTTGATTGATCTATGAGCCATAATTTTGAGGAATCTTTTATGACAAGAATTATAATTGGAAGTATGTTCTTTAAAAGAGAATATAATTCAGATATATTTCTCCAAAAACAAATCAAACACGGAATTAAAAATAATTTATTGTATACATTTTATAAAATAAACAAATAAAACATATTTATCACTAATTCTCTTTGTTGTAGATTTAGATGGGCCTATCTAAATGAAAAGAAAAGCCCAAAAAAACATTGAATTGTAGTTTATTGATCGGTGAGTAAATGATAATCGTTGTATATTATTTATACATTTAATAGGCTAAGGTCGGTGAACCACCTATCCCACCAACCTTATTTTATGGGCAATGAGAAGGTGGTCATTATGCCTAAAATTAAATTAAGGAAAAGCCCAGAAAGAGCCCAAACTTGTTAAACGACGGAAGCGAGAGAGACGAAGAGCCATTTGTTATTCCAATTCTCATCATATCGGATCGGCGGTGAAAAAGGATGTACGTAAGGGCGGTTCCGACGACGGATGTGAATCGGAACACGGAGTGGTTCACGTATCCTGGCGTGTGGACAACTTACATACTAATCCTCTTCTTCTCATGGCTCCTCGTTCTCTCCGTCTTCCACTGCTCCCCTGGCATCGCCTGGACCATCGTCCACCTCGCCCATTTCACCGTACGTTATTTCATTTAATCTCGAGATTAGATTGTAGATTTGAATCAATCTTTGTTGAATTAAAAAAGGTGACGTACCATTCGTTCCACTGGAAGAAGGGAACACCGTTTGGGGATGATCAAGGGATCTACAACAGGTTGACTTGGTGGGAACAGATTGACAACGGCAAGCAGCTCACTCGTAACCGCAAGTTCCTCACCGTTGTTCCCATCGTCCTGTAAGCTCAAATCTGAGTCTCTTTAGATGAGTAGCATTATGTGTTGTTTCACCATGGTGATGAATAGCTCTTTGATTTTAAACTACTATGATTAGATCCAGTGGAGAAGGGATGCTCTGTTTCTAGCTAAGTAGAGATCTTTGATCCTTGTATTCCCATCTTGTGCTTTTGTCTCCTCGTAGTGATTTTCCAATGTTGAAAAAAGAGATGCTTTCCTTGTGCCCTTTCTTACTTCTTCTTATGCAGAGATGTTTTCAGAGAGCTTAATGATTGCCTGTTAATTTTACAGTTATCAGCTGTTGTTATCGCAAACTGATTGGAATTATTACATACAGGATTTTCATTTGACATGCAAATTTATTCATATTCATCAGAGAGCTTAATGATTGCCTGTTAATTTTACAGTTATCAGCTGTTGTTATCGCAAACTGATTGGCATTATTACATACAGGATTTTCATTTGACATGAAAATTTATTCGTATTCATCAGAGATGTTTTCAGAGAGCTTAATGATTGCCTGTTAATTTTACAGTTATCAGCTGTTGTTATCGCAAACTGATTGGCATTATTACACACAGGATTTTCATTTGACATGAGCAACAAACATGTTGCTTACTTGTGTTTGAATCTGTTTACCTGTTGTTGTTGAATCTAATTTCTTCTTATGCTTTTTTTAGGTAGTGCAAAGGAACAAACCTTTTCTTTTTGCATCTCATGGTTTCTCTGTTAATGTTCTTCAGACATTCATATAAAGAGATTACTGCATCTGTCTGAAAGAAATCTGATTGAGACAATTTTGGATGCAGGTACTTGATAGCCTCTCACACAACAGACTATCAACATCCTATGCTGTTCCTCAACACATTGGCCGTATTTGTAATGGTGGTCGCGAAATTCCCACACATGCACAAGGTCCGCATATTTGGAATCAATGGAGACCAATGAAGGAAGCTTTGTCAAGACAAAGCAAAAACAAAAGGGGGTATGTGTATAATGCGAGACAAGTAGATTTTGGAAGCTGGAAAATGCCATTGTCACTCACATGTCATTCAATCCCAACCGCAGAGACTATGTGTTACTCTCATCCCATCGCATATATACTATTCTTTGTGGCTGCTTCTAATCAAATTTCTGTTTTCTTTTTTTCTTTGGTGGTCTCTCAGTTTCTTATCTGGTATAGCGAGCAAATCTAGGATTTGAATGATTAGTTTGGGTAAGAAACGGTCTTTGGAATGTATGCTACTCTTCTTCTGATTTTTTGTCTTTTAAAGATTATTCATTATTAAGATTGGAATCGAAAGATTGCTTTTATTTTATTCAATAACGATTTCTCTTATGCATGTAGTGTTCTGTATCTATACTTCCAATGTGAACCAACCAACTTGATCCATGTTATTGCACAATTTGAAGCAACAACACCCTACAGAGAAGGAATGAAGAGCATAATTACAGAGTTTTACAACCCTCAAGATAATAATCAAAACTCTAAAATCAAGGAAAAACTAAACTTATTTTTTTGTCATCAACATAACAGACTCAACTAGGATTTTGTAAATCAAACGGGGAACTTGGCATCTATTATGAACAACAAATGACAAATACTTTTTGGCATTGCGTGCAAGACTCTGCCTTTTTATTATGTGTTCGAGGTATATGAATGATCTTTTAATGGTTGAAACTACTTTTGAGGGTCTTGATATTTTCCAATTAACTTGCAAATGCTGACTATTCTTCTAATTCCGAAGTTATCTTCACCAATTGAGAACAATTCGTTGCAAATGTGACGTTGATAATGTTATAAATTTCTCATGCATTCCACTGCTCAAATGAGTGCTTCAATCTCCGAGTGAAAGGGTGAAAGAATATGTCTTGTATTATTTGCCCCCATCAGTCCATCAGAACATTCTGATGTACTAAACCAACCTTGTCATGAGTAATTACCATGTTGTTTCCAAGTCTCATCTGTAAAGCACCACCTCTCTTGAATGGAAGGCAAACATGACTCTTCTTATTCTCTAGAATTGGTGACCTTTTGAGTGAGGGTTGCTTGTGCCTCATCCCATATTAAAGATCTAGTCTCTCCCAAATTAAGAGTGTCTCCTGGATCAATATCCAAATTATTGAAAACTTTATTATTTCGTGTTTTCCAAATATACCACAGGATCCACGCAATTTGATAATTTTCCATAGCAGGGAAAACCCTCCAAACAGATGATCCATATTTGCGAAAAACGATAATGAAGGGAAGATATCTGGATTCGATGGGAACTTTGAGAGAGCCCAAACTTGAAGCGCTGGAGGACACTAAAAAATCACATGGTTTATGAATTTTTCTTCTTCTCCACATCTTGCACATTGTATATCACCTTTAATCCCTTTCACTCGCAAATTTTTCTTAACCGCTATACATCCTGACACTATTTCCCATACAAAAATGTTTCATTGGGAAAAAAGAAACTAATATAGAAAATTAGCCACTAATAATTGTTAGCATTCAGATTTTTTAGAGTTCTGAAAAGAATTACATGAACTTCAAGCTCCTTTGGTTAACGTTACTAATATAGTAATTAGCCACTAAAACAATGCTCGCACATAGCCTATATAATTTCTTCATCTATCACTAGGCATTATGTAATAGCATGGGTGGGCGTTTGAATTCACATTCAGGTTCGGTTTGGATCTATACAAGTTTAAGGTTTTCGGGGTTAAAAATTTTAGTCTCATTCGGGTATTTATAAATTTTGGTTCGGGTATTTGCGGGATAATCTATTTTTTTTTTAAAATTCGTTATATAATTTAATTTTTTAAAATCCAAAATAAAATAATATATTACATATAAATTTGAATAATGTATGACATATACCTAAACTTAAGATATAAATTGGTTGACTTGAATATTTAGATAGAGAATCAACAAATACTTCATATTTATTGGTGCTTTGAGTATTGTTTAGCTATTTTAGACATTTAATTTTGACTATCTGTATAAATTTTCAAATACTTTGAACAATTTTAATTTTTTAAAAAATATATAAAAAATTAATTAATATATTTAGGTATATAAATCTATTTATATATTCGGGTATCTGAAATACTTTGATGTGGGTCGGATATAGTTCTGCTTCTCTAAATACTAAAATTTTAAATTCGTTCAAATATTTAATTAATTCCAGTTCAGTTTTGGTATTATTTTTTCGAATGAGATTCAATTCAATTTTTTTTGCCGAGTCCTATGTAATAGCAAAACGATGACTAAATCAAAATGAGAAGGAAATAAACAAATGAGAGAGAAAAGTCAAATTATGAAATGAAATGAAATGTCATTTTCAAAGTGTAGAGGGAAAAAAAAAGTAAAAGCACCTAAATGAGCATATGATTAAATGAAATGAAAGTAGGATTAAAAAAAGGCAAGTTGCAACAAGTGCAGGATGATATAAGTTGACTTGTGATTTATTAGTGGACGGCTTTTTCCAAAAACAAAAACAAAAAGACAAAAAGGAAAGCATTTTTGTTCGTTCTTTCCTTGTCTCTTCTTTCGTATAATCGAAGAAATAAAAGAAAGATCTGACATTTCCGAAAATCTGGCTCTCTTATATTTCATTCCTCTAAATAAAAAATCAAACCTTTTTTTTTTCAGTTTCTCTTGCGAGGAGATGTGAAGAGTCTTTACTGTTGTAAGAGCGTGAAACCTTGAAACGATGCAATGTTTTAACAAGATAAACCCCATTCCTTTCCATTATTAGAAAGATCACAAATTTTGGTGGACATGTAAGTAAATCTCTTTGCTTGTTTCCGTTCATACATTTTTGCTGAATTTTGACTTTTTTTTTGTTGGTTGGCAGATGATGATGATGGGAAGTCGAGGGAGCGAGGAAGATGAGGATTGGTTCTCCGATGCTCGTGAATATGTTTCCGATTGCAATTCCCAAGTCGAAGAAGATGAATTCGTTCAAGCAACTGGCGATTTAGACCTCTGGACAATGAATCCAGACAGTGTTACTAACCGTCGTCACAAGTTTTTCCAATCTATGGGTTTCAGTTTCAAGAAGAGAGACGTTCACATTGATCTCTTTCTCTCTTGTCCCGAAGATGATGTTACTATTCCTGTCTCCCAACCATTGAACTCCGTCTCTGAAACTGATTACGAGGAACAGGAGAAGCTGTTGAGGGATGAATCTATGTCCTCTCATTCTGATGCATCATCCTCTGTTTCATCCTTGTCAACTTCTTCTCTGTCTGATGCATTTCGTTTCAAAGGACCGTTTTTGGATCGTGCCAAGCACATCTTGACCAGAGATTGGTCCAGTAATAGCAGTAGCATTGCTAATGAGGGTTTGAGTGAGTCTGGTTCAAGTAGGTCCGGAGATTTCCTGAGCTATGAGGATTCTCCTAAGAAGGGAGGCGCTAAAGGGTGGTTAAAGAAGACGTTAGGTGTCTTAACTCACGCTCTTGACAAAAACGAAGAGTCCATTGATGGTGAATCTCTAGGATCATCGACGAGGAGGCAACTAATTAGAGTTCAGTCTTTTAAGAAGCAGTTCAAAGAGCTCTCGGCTCTATGCATCGGACAAGAGTTCTCAGCTCATGATGGATCCATTGTAGTCATGAAGTTTTCTCACGATGGACACTACTTAGCCACTGCTGGTGAAGATTGTGTTGTGCGAGTGTGGAACATCACGGAAGAAGAGAGAAGAGACAATACGTTTGAAGTGGTTGAGTCTGATTCGAGCTATAACTGTGTTTACTTTGGGATGAATGACAAATCACAGATTGAGCCATTAAACATTGAAAATGAGAAAGTCGGAAAGAGTAGAAGGTTGTTGAGGAACAAGTCAGAATCGACCTGCGCTGTGTTGCCTTCAAAGGTCTTTACTATATCTGAAACTCCTCAGCATGAGTTCCAAGGACATGCAGGTGAAATCTTGGATCTTTCCTGGTCGGACAATGGGGTAAGCTTTCACTTTTCAGACCCTTATGTTTCTTTACTTTATTTATGTGGTAAAGATGATGGTACTAACAACTTTTGGATGTGGTGCAGTTTCTACTATCATCCTCTGTGGACGAGACTGTTCGGTTATGGCAAGTTGGTTCTTCTGATGAATGCCTCAGAGTTTTCTCTCATAAGAGTTTTGGTGAGTCTCTTTCCTTATCTGATTGTCTTCTTCTTTTGGTATGTGTCTTTTAACTTCCTTTCTCCTTCTTCTTACAGTGACTTGTGTGGCATTCAATCCTGTGGATGACAATTACTTTATAAGCGGATCTACTGATGGGAAAGTCCGTATTTGGGATGTCTCTCGTGTCAGGGTTGTTGACTATACAGATATAAAAGAGATTGTTACAGCTTTGTGCTATCGCCCTGATGCTAAAGGTGTAGTTGTAGGTTCCATGTCTGGAGAATGTCACTTTTACCATACAATTGGTTTGTGTTTTCTTACCAATATCACCTATGTTTTTTTTTTTTTTTTTTTTCTGCATCATCTTTTTGAACCTCTTTCTCTCCTCAGATAACCAGCTGGACCTGGATAGAGAGATCAGTTTACATGGGGGGAAGAAGAAGAAGAATAAGGTCCCTAGTAAAAGAATCACTGGTTTTCAGTTCTTTCCCGGTGATTCAGACAAATTAATGGTCACTTCTGCTGATTCTCAAATCCAAATAATCTGTGGAGTGGATACAATCTGCAAGCTTAAGAAAGGTTTTAATCAAATTTACTTCAATGTGGTGAGGTGGATGCTTTTGTGAGTTTGTTTGATTTTTTTTTGTTGTTTTTCTTGCAGCTTCAAGTCTTAGGACAACACTGAGCCCAACCTCTGCTTTGTTCACATCGGATGGGAAACACATCGTGTCAACAATAGAGGACTCAGGCATTCATGTTTGGGACTACTCTCAACCAAACAAGAAAGCTGCTTCTCAGAAACCAAAAACTATAAGGTCTTATGAGGGATTTCTCTCAGACAACGTCTCTGTTGCTATACCTTGGCTAGGCCAGGGGAAAGAGGAGGACAGTGTCTGCAGTTTCATTGCTGATTTGGACAAAAGGTATGCTCATATGCCGTTGCCAGTGAGGGACTGTTTCTCTCAAGTGAAAGGAGCGACAACGTGGCCGGAAGAGAAACTAGGAGTAGTAACAGGTTCTGTTGCAGCAGCGATCTCAGCTACGGCCAGCAGCAGATCCAAGCTGAGGCTATTGAGGAGCGTGTGCCAGAACGTCAACAACGCTTCTACGCCTCACCTGTGGGGGCTAGTAATTGTGACGGCAACCTGGGACGGTAGGATCAGAGTGTTTCATAACTACGGTTTGCCAATTCAGGTCTAAACACAGTGTGTACGTCTCCAAGTTAGTGTAGAACTATTTGATTTGAGAGGAGCTCACTTAAGCCTGAAAAGATCATGAGCTAAAAGTGGGGCTCTTTGTATTGGTTCTATATGTATAGGTGTGAGTGACACAGATTATTATTGTTATTATTATTTTTGTGTGTGTTTAATATAAAAATACCACTCTTAACAGTGGTTTAAATTTGTCAGTGACATATAAGATGTAAGAAGAGACAAGAATGTGAGACCTCTTTCTTTTCTTCTCCAATCCATGAATGAGTCCATGACTTTGACTCTTGAGAGTTTTCTTCTCCTCTAACCGAAGAATGGTTACTTCTTCATTGTACATCAATAAACAAGTAAAGGCTGACATGAAAATCTGCACAAGCTGAGTTTTAAGTATCCAAGCAGAACAACACACTTTAAATTGCACAAAAAGCAATCCATTTAACAATCAAAATAATTGTTCTTCATATATGAATATGCTTGTGCATAATTTTTTTTTTAAACTAAATAAATATCATCTGACTATTAGCCAATGGAAGTGACGTTCTATTCTACTTTGAAGGTTGCACGTTGATTTCAAATGATACGTTATTCCCTTTCTCCAATGCAAACTGTTAAACATTTCTTCCGATTAATGCGTTGTTCGTTTTATCATCCATGTGATCCATCTGAGTGGAGATGGAAATTGATGTTCGTTTTATGAATTAAAATACAACATTCAGATGGATCACTTAACTTAACTGCAATTTAGAAAATTCAGTTCGAGTTCTCATTCAAGTGTCACTCAAGTGATAGTGAATTTTCATATGACATCTAAATGCATGTGGTTTAATCTAAAATGATAAATGATAAATATGATTTATTAAAAAAGAATTTAAAAATGATCTTTTAAATATAATATCATTAAATTACATATATGTTTTCAACCCCAAAAATATATTTTTTGCTAAAACTGCAAAATTATTTTTTTTCAACAAAATTACAAAATCACATTTCCGCCCAAATCGTAAAAAATCATTTTTCAAAAACCATAAAAATCAATTTTTTTTAAAATTGTAAAATCATTTTTTTTCTTTCAGAAACCTCAAAATAGGGTTTTCCTGTAAAATCAAGCATAATTTATTCATGACCAATCCTTGTTGTTTACATTTTCATTTTTCCATTACCCATGCTTATTGGATCTTTTCATATATATTTGGTGGTATGTATTAAATTAATCAACATTTAAATAATTTTGCAGTCGACTCTCACCGTATTAATATATTGTGACTTACTCATTGCATTTCCTTTTGCGATCCAATAAAAAAGAATCTCTTATATCGTTCGATCGGTAAGAGTAATATTGTATGGTTCAAAATGGATTCCATGGATTCTTTTTTCTTTTTTGTCACAATCTTACCTCTTCTTTTGTTGGTGTTGATGAAAGGCTATAAACATAAATGATTAACTGTACTTAGAATCTGTCGCTATCCATTAATTTCATTGAGTAGGCATAGATTGAAAGAAGAATATAATGGAATAAGTTATGCATAACCAATATTAACCTAATTAATAAATGCAATATGTTTGTGACTCCTTGAGCTAAATATCATGTTACTTCGGGTTTTAGATGACTCCATGAGTTGGATCTTGGTTCAGATTGCTTTAGAATTTTTAGATTCGTGTATCGTGAAGCGTCGTTGGTTTTCACATGATTTTTGCTAAGGATATTTGTCGTCATTCTCTGAAGGATTCATGTGGAGAGTCTCATAGGTTTTCTCAAAGCATTGTTGGGAGATCAAGGTTCCCGGCAATATTTTGTACTTTGAAACATCGTTGAGAGACTAAGATTCGTACTGATCGGCGTCGTTAAATTTTCTAGCAACTTAAGCGGGGATAGATCTTAGTTTGTAAAATTAACAAATTTTAATTTTACTATTTGTTCCTTCAATTTTTTTTTCACTTTTTTGGAACTTGTACAACTTGTAGCATTTTTCACTTCATTAATAAATATTTATATAATTTAGCAAAAAAAGTTATGTTACTTTCTCGAATTTAGCAAAGTAGCTAGAGTTTTAGATCTAGAATTAGTTTTGTTCAGAAAAAAAACTAGAATTAGTCTATAAACTACCATAACATATAGCCTACTGGTTCATGGGAATGTTGTTGTGTTATATTATATTGAATACTGTTGAAAAATACTTACTTATACGAATAATATTTTTGATATTTACCAATAGTTTTGAACCTAACATTAATTTTTGGTCTTAACTAATCATTTTATATAGCATCTATATTCACGTAGTACCCAAAAGATAATCCAAACGCCATGCCAAAATCATACAAACAGTGAGAACTAAAATGAAATCTAATAAATTAGAATATCTCTAATAAAATTAAGTATGATCTTTGAGAAACATAGTACATATTTTGAACAGATATTTTTATCAAATACTTAAATATTATTGTTTTGCTTGCCAACTCAAAGATGTTCTCACTAATTATTTTTTATGAAAAATAGTGGACACTGGATCAAATTGTAGATCATATAGATCCATATCTCTGTATATGAACCAAAAGATGTGTTAGTATTTTTTAGATTGCCCATTTAAATCAACATAGTTTCATCGATTTATCCATCATTCCATCTCACATCGATTTACCGATCAGTAACTATGTGTTTCTACAATTGTTCAATTTGCAAGTAATTATCATCTTACATTCAAGAAGATTGCAAGCTATCATAAGAAATTCATGGTTCATATTTGCTCACTCAAAACGCCTTTCAAATCACATAGTATCTTAGATAGCAACATACTTTCAAGGTCTTGTCATATATGTTATGTTTCATTTTTTTATAGTCTCGTCGTCTGAGGATTCTCGATTTTTTAGTCGTCTTTAGTGTCAATTTCATGAACTCTTCCTTGTCATACCGGTAGGTTGGTGCATCACAAATCTCAAAACACAACCAACACATATATAGTTTATGGTAATGTTGTTGATGTGTCATTGTATATTGAATATTTTTGAAGAAAATACTTCTATATGGAGAAATTTTATGATATTTTTGAAATTTTCACCAAATAGTAATTTTGAATAACATAATTTGTGGTATTATCTCATCATTTTTTGTAACATTTATATTCACTGAGCACCCGAAAAATTCTAAACATGAAGCCAACAAATTATGTAAACATTGAGAACTAAAATGAAATTGAGTAAATCTGAATATCTATACATAAAATTAAAAATAGTTTAAAAACAGAGAGCATATTGTAAAAAAATTTAATCTAACACTTGCCAATTCAAACATGCTCCCACTAATTGTCTTTGTGAAAGATAGTGGACAGTGGATTTTATTCTCTTAAAATCGTTGACCATATGGACCAATATAACTTTCCAAAAATAGATGTGTTACAGATCCCTTATATATTAATCTGTGAGCATTACAACATGTTTTGGTAGCCAAGTGTCATTATTACGATAATTCTTAGAATATTTTGAAAATAAGTTGGTACATCTAAACATATATTATATTTTTTATTAAATTAACTATCAAATTAATTATTAGTGTATAAAAGAATATTCTACATTTTTTATTTTAATAAAAGCTAAAAAATTACCTAATATGGTTAACAAATATAAGACAATTATTAATTTTGAATAATATTGATTTGATAACAATTTTTGTACCCTCCATCATTTTTTTCTAAAATTTATATTATTAAAAGAAATTAGACAATCGCAATAAGAATATAATAAAAAAATTATATTTTTCTTATATGATATATTTTAAATTTTTTAAGCGATTATAAATTATTAAGCCTGTTAAAAATACATATTAAATTTTCTTGTGATCAATGGTTTAATTTTTTTGTTATAAAAAATTACAAATGATCATAAAATCGTATAAATATGAAATCTCACTTAATATATATTCAGATTATATATATTTGAATATCATTTAAATTAGAATATATATCATATATAAAATACATAAACATGTTAATTTTAAAATTTACATTGAGTAAGAACCCTCAATTAATAAATATTAATACCTATAAAAATAACATTTTTGTTACATCAAATATAAAAATATTGATAAAATCATATCAGTACGAAGCCTCAATCAATAAATATTCATATTAAAATGTACTATATAGCTATGTCAATATCATTTAATTTTAGCTATATACCATATAAAATAAATAAATATTTATTTTGATTTTTACCAACAAAAAATATTTTAAATAAAAAGAGAGACTACTTTTATTTATGTGCTTACTCCTATTTAATTTTATACGTAATAGTTAACCGCTTCTAAATTATTTAATATATTTATTATTGCATAATACGTAAATGAAAACAAAATAAAAAATAATATGTATAAATAATTTGTATACATAACTAGTGTTCATTCCGTGAAAGCTTGGATCTCAAATGTTATTTGATTATATCATTTCAAAAAATATAATTCTCTATATCGAGGTGAGATGATGAATTATAACATATGAATGATATCATTGAAATCCAATGTAAACTAAATAGATTTACAAAACAAAAATATCAACAAATATGACCATGTTCATCAATTTTATATTGACGGTCCATGACAATACATTTAGAGACTTACGACATAACTATTGAATGATCACAATTAATATTAAATGATTATTAGTATTGCGGATAATCACCTAGTTTCTTTATTATTGGCTATGATTTCAACACAACCTGTACCAAATAAGTAAAAGTTTTCTATAAGGTCTATCAACTGATAATCGTTATCTTGTTTCGTTTTTAGATTTTCAAGTTTACTTACGTACGCTTCTAACCTAGGACAGTGACAAGGACATCCTTGGTTTTAGCTTGAATGTATGGCTCGCAGTCCCTGATCTTGTCTTGAATGTATAGCTTCAATTCTTGTTCACGAACTAGCAAGGCACAAGCTTCATATTCTTTTGGAATCATTGTCCTTTTCAAATTTAACATGACAGATAGTTCCAAAGAAAAGGAGAAAAGAGTTTCTTAGATTGATTCATGAGAGGCGTAGCCTCTGATATACAACATGTACATCGTTAACCTATTTACAAACTAAGTGGGCCTTATATGTGAACTACGGTGGCCCAATACCCAATTAATCTCTTGACATTGAAGATAATCCTCTCTAGAATATCCTGCAGCAAGAGCGCAATAACCCCAAAATTCTACTGGTAGTTGAGCCTGAAACCTGAGAGCTCGAGCTGTGTTAAGTATGTGTCTATGCTTACGCTCTACCCGACCATTTTGCTGAGGGGTACCGACGCAGGAAGTCTCATGAATGATACCGTGCTGTGAAAAATAGTCTGTCAAGCAAATAAACTCAGACCCATTATCGCTTCTGATAGTTTGGACCTTGGTTTCGAATTGTCTGTCCACAAGAGCAATAAATTTCTTAAGGTGAGTTGGAGCTTCAATTTTGTTTGGCAGAAGATATATCCAGACTGCTCTTGAGAAATCGTCAAGTATGGTGAGGAAATAACTTGAACCACATGAAGACTTAGTCCGATAAGGACCCCAAAGATCACAAAGGAAAATAATCTCGTGTTTGCTTCACACAAATATAAATATCACAAGTCTTTGAATCAAAACCAGAACTACTGAAATCAGAAAGCTGCAACATCTCTATAGCTTTTGAGGAAGGATGACCGAGACTACGATGCCAGACGCCAGTAGAGGATTCCGCAAGTCCCTGAATCGCATTCACAACCTCCATTCCTCTAAAAAAATACAATCCTTGCTGTTGTTAACCCACTCCAATCAGCATATGTGTGATGCGATCCTGGACAATACAAAGCTTATCGGTAAGCTGAAACATACAACCACTATCCCTTTTGAGCTGAGAGATCGAGATGAGATGGCAATGAAGCCCATCAACAAAGTAAACAGCCTTTAGTTCAGAGAAGAACCAAGTTGAACACAACCCATTTGTGAAGAAGTAGTAAATCTTCCATCAGGTAGTTTAATTATCACTGGTGCCATTTCAGAAATATCAAACAAGAAATCAAGAGAACCAGTAATATAATTTGTAGCACCAGAGTCTATGATCCAATATTCAAGAAAAGAATTACCAGAGAAGCGATCAACTGGATTTGTCTTCCTTTCATCAAGCATATGCACAAGAGTTTTCCACTGTGCGTCGCTCAGTCCGCTAAGACCCACACGATCATCAGCTGTGAGAGAATTTGCATGGGACTGTGTAACAGAGAAATTGTTTAGACGAGCAGTGTCAAGAGATTTTCCTTTATGTGATGAAACTGCCACACCATTATGCATACCACGACCAGCATTATTGTTTCCCGCTCCTCGACCAGAACCAGAATTTCTTCCACGAGAACTCGTGAGTCCTGACTTCTGTCTTTGTTTTTCGTCCCAGCAATCAGGGTAACCGATCAAATGAAAACAATTTTCAGCAACATGACCAGTACGGCGGCAGTTCGTACAAACAACAGCAGCACCTCTGTTTTCAGTGCTTTGAAATTTCGGCCTTGCTGTCTGAAAAGAAAAACTCATGCCATCCACTCTCTCAGAATTCATACGACAAAGTTGCTTTGATTCTTCATCCTGAGTCAAAGCATTGTAAGCTTCATCCAGAGTGGGCAATGGAACACGGGACAACAACGCAGATTTGATTGCACCATACTCAGTCTCATCGAGACCCATGAGAAACTGATGAAGCTTGTCTTCTTCGCGTTCCTTTCAGACTTCTTCCATTGTTTTGGCCTTCTGGTAGTCAGCCATACTCCTCCAAAGTTGTCAACTTCCCGTAATAGGCTTCAATAGGAAGGCCTCTTTGTCGACATGTTGGAAGTTCAGTTTTAAGACGCTGCACTCGCTATCCGTTTTTCACTCCAATACGCCTTTGGATATGAGTCCATAGTTCATGAGCATCATCAACGTGAGACATTGAGGTAGCAATATTTTCGTCGATTGTCAATTTCATCCAAGACACTACGAGAGCATTATTTTCTATCCAGTCTTCATAATCCAGTGAGTTCTCATCGGGTTGAGGTATAGAACCGTCAGGGAACCCAGAATTCTTCCTTGCCTTCAAGGCTAACTTGAGATTTTTAGCCCATTCTTCGTAGTTAGGGCCACGCAGCAGCGGTTTTGAGATCAATGTTCCAGACTTATCACCGGAGGTTAAATCATAGGGAGATCTCGTTTGACGGGTCCCAATGCGAGCTTGTGCACCAGCCGTCGATGTAGTTTCACGACCTCCCATGTCGATTTCTGAAAAAAAATTGCAGAGATTTTAGAACATAGTTTTGAGATCACAAAATCGAAGCTATAACCTTGTTGTAGTTAGGTTATGGTTCTGATACCATGTCAAGAAGCTACAGAAGTTGAGAAAAGAGTTTCTCAGATTAATTCATGAGAGGCGTAGCCTTTGATATACAACATGTACATCATTAACCTATTTACAAACTAAGTGGGCCTTATATGTGAACTACGGTGGCCCAATACCCAATTAATCTCTTGACATTGAAGATAATCCTCTCTGGACTAACAACTCCATTGTTCTTAGCAACCTCACTAGTGAGCTTTCTGTGGGTGAATAAAACAACCCAAAAAGGTGTAAAGATTTACTTGGTCATTGGTTATGATTTCAACATGGCCATCGATGTATAAAAGATATTTAGCATAAATATCTTAATTATTTAGAATAAATATCTTAATTATTTAGTGTTTTATTATTTATTAGGATAATTATATTTAATGTTTTAAGATTTTTATGCTTTCTTATATATAGTCTTTTAGGCTATGGTTTTATTCAGTTTATGAATTGATTAATAAAACTGAGAGTTTTCTCTTTGTTACTTATTTTCGGTAGATCATTGATGATCTCAACGAATTTAAGAAAACATTGATCTTATGTATTCTTATACTAAATAAGATCCATGTGTTATCGTTGCTTCCGTTACGTCAGTCATTCTCTTAAACACCAACAAATTTTGAAACAAATAAAGAAAAATTTCTTGTTATATAGACCAGCCTACAATAATAATCTTGTTTCTCTATTATGTTATCAAGTTTACTTAGTTTAGTGAAAATTTTACTAGACAAAATAATACATAATTTTGTTTTGTTTGTCCAGTCAATCAATCCGCGAGATTCTGTGTATATCATAGGCATTAGCTTTAATAACTTCGCTAGATTCTGACCCGCCCTTCAAAGGACGAGTATATTTTTATCCACGCTTAAAAAAAGCACGGGGTTAATATTTTTTTTTGAAAATTTTATTTTATGTAATGAAAGTTATGACTTTTAATAAGTTATATATTTTAATTTTTATGAAATTTATCTTAAATTTATTTATATGACTTATTTTTGTTATTTTAAGTAGGACTAATTTTTGAAGACTCCAAATAATTCTCACACGTATTATGATTTTTTTATTTATCCCATTGCTAAAATTATTTCACACGGATTTTATTTATAATATTTTGAATTAAATAAACTATTTTCTATTTTAAGTTCTGTATTGATAAATTAATTTTTGTTTGATTTAAGCTTTTCTATAATTTTATTAAATTTAGTTTATATGATTTATTTATTTTTATTTTAATTGGAACTATTTTTTAAGGATTTGAAATAATTTAGACCCGCATTATGGTTTTGTTGATTTAACCATTTGTTATTTCAACTAATTCTATTTTAGTGGTTTAATTTAAAATATATTAAACTAATATAAATAATAATTATTAATAAATAATTAATGAGTCTTGAAATTGTTAAATCTTAAAATTACTATTTATATCTTATTATTATTAGAAGAACTGTTTGTAACATAAAATTATTAATATAGATAATAATTATGAAAAAAATATTAAATTAACTGCCATTATTCTACATTATTTCGTGAATTCTAATTCATAATTAATTTTCACTCACATATATAATGTATTTGAATTCTAATTAGTATAAATGAGAGTTATGTGTTCTTAGAATATAGGAAATAAAAAATGAGGTTATAAATTAAACACATGAAATTAATTATTATTAATAGAATAAATAAATAATTAGACATAACATGTATAAATCTTTAGAAGGCGGTTATGGTTATTTAGATGCAGTTATTAAATAATTAGTTGGACTAAATATATTAATAGATCATATTCTTAATTTAATAGAATAGATATATCTTTCTAAGAACATCTCCAAATCTTGTATTTATATAAGTTGATCCAAAGCTCTATAAACTTCCAGAAGCCAATTTGTCGTTGAAATGTTTAAGATTAATATATTAATCCCTCAGGTCTGAATGAGGATGTGTGGGTTGGATTAAAAGCTTATTGGCAATTAGAATCGACTGCATCCATCACAAAAACCAATTCTTAGAATAAGCGAAGCCAGTGTGGTGGAAAAGGCGTGTCCACACATAATTGTGGTGCGAAGACAAGAGAGCAACAAGAGATGGAAATGGTAAGCTTTATTATGTTATACTTAATTTATACATAAAAATTGAACATGATAATCTTAATATTTCATTATATAATTTGTGTTTTATGTTAGACTGCTGAAAGGGGTGGTGTGTTACCAAATTGGTTGGATTTGATGAGGAAGATGCACGCCAATGTAACAACTGGTGAGGTGCAAGATCATGTTGCAAGGGGTTGTTGGAGACGTTGACTAAGCTGAAAGAGGACAAAGAAGCACAACTCCAACAGTCTCAGGTATGTCCCATTGAAGGATCTACATCTTCAAACATGCTATCCCACGAAGAAATCAACCAAATTGTTCTCGAGGCAATTGCTCTATCCTTTTTCATATTATTTTGTGAGTAATGTATTGGTTCTTTACGTTCTTCACATTATATTTTTTGTATTACTATTTTTTTCATTTATATTTGTAGAATGTCCCGGTTACGAAAGGTCGCCGCTATGGTTTAGGTCCTCACTCGGATGGAATCTCGTCGAGTCAGCCAACCTTTTCTTCCTCGAGTCTCGTTCATGAGATGAAGCAGCTGAAAACAGAGCTCGTCGAAGAACGGACAATACGACATGCTATGGAGGAACAACTTCGTTGCATCACTGATTTCATATCTCGGGTTTACCCAGAGCAGTTCTCAGCTTCCCAGTTCGATTCTCAACCCGACCAGTAAACTTTTTTCAATTAAAATGTATTCTAAATGTTTTCCTTCGTAATAACTTAAGTATTTTAATTACATAGTTCCTTAATGTTTAATTATGACAATGTGTAATACTAATTAAGATTTCTATTTTAATTTATTATTTTATCTTTAATTTTTACTTTTTAAATTACTAAATTTGACGACTTTATATTATTTAAATATATTTAAATTTGTAAATTTTTTTATCTCTGATCGAATGAATCGTCAGATTTTTTTGATGGACGAATCCGTCAGTAAATTTTGACAAGAAAATTTCGTCAATTTTTTTTGACAAGTTCTTCCGTCATAAATTTTTGATCGCGGATTCGGTCAAAACTTTCTAATGTGTCATTTCGTCAGAAATTTCTGACCACATAGTCGGTCAAAAAATTTTGACGGATGCCTCCGTTAGATATTTTTGACGGACTTTTTCTAACGGTTCTTTTCGTCGAAAATTTCCAACCGAAAAAATCCGCCAGAAAACGGTTGGAAATTTCTAAAATTTTCCGCGGGGTAGAAATTTCTGAAGAAATAGAATTGACGGTCGAGTCCGTCGGAAACCCGTTAGAACATGCGTTTTCTGACCATTTTCTAACGGATATGGCGTTTGGAAATTTCTCTTTTTCTTGTAGTGATATAATCAAGAGAATACCTTATTTTAACTACCATTTATCAAACAACAATTATTTATTGCGAAATTTTCTGAAATAACCATGAGCAAATTATTATTAACATAATAACCATAGCAAATACATGGTTATGATATTGTGTGTGTAATTTTATTAATGAAAATTTTATCCTTGTAACATTTACCTTTGATGTTTTGTTTTTCTTTTTTGCATTTTTCGTTCTCCTTCTTTTAACATTTTCTAAAATAATTCATATACATTTACACCAAAAACCACCAAATTCATTGTTAGTTTCTTCATTTCTTTTACCATTACCATCGCCGTCTTTACCTAACACCCTTGTTTGAGAACTCACTATGCGTTACGCGTGTGGTGCACTTGGGCCTAGTGATTTATTAGAAAATCGGAAAAAACTAGGGGAGTAATCGGGAATTTTTTTCTGAAGTTATATCAAACTTATACTAATATATTTGGTCAGTTTAAGAAATGTTATTCGGTAGTCTAGCGGTTTGTATGAGTTAGTAAGACCTCATTGTTGCAGGTTCCAACCCTGATGCTCCATAATTTGTGTTTATTTTTTGTTTTTTCTTAATGAAGGACAAGAAAATAATTTTCTCTCCATCTTCTTCTTCGACATGCATCTGTAACCCTAATTTCTTGCGGCCACCATGACTTTTTTCAACATAATCCATCAATTTTTTTGTGTGATTTTGGTCGTTTAAACATCATTTCATCATTAGTAGTGATACAATATGATAGTTCTAGGGTTTAAGTGTCAAATTTGAATGATTTAATACCATCAAAAAATTTCACCGATTTGTTATCCGTACAGAGTAAAATCACGGCGGAGCACCTTCGAATAGTTTTTTACCGCTGTGTAATCGGGCTCTCCGTCCGCATTTTAGAACAAGTTCTAACACTAAGGCTAAGTATTTTATAGTTAATTCTTCATTATTCATTTCAATTCGATACAAAAATCCAGATATCCAGAAGTCTTCGGAGCAAATAAAATATTAAAAATTAATATCCACTAAAAACGGAGCAAATCACAAATGCTAAAAAATGAGTTCGAATATCCGCTTCGTCTTTTATATAAATAGATGTATATTTATAATAAATATATAATTTAAATGTATCATTTTATATAATTATTATTTTAGCATATAATTTTATTACTTATAAAATTATTAAATTAAAAATAAATCTTTATAAAAAATACATTTTTCTAAAAATTTATTTTTTATAAAAATTAACTAATTTTAATATTTTATAAAACATATAATCTTTACTTTTTTTTATATATTATCTGAAAGATATTTTGAAAACAAACTTGCATAATTGTTTTTAAATTTACTTGTATTGAACATAGTGAATAAGATATCCATAAATATTTGTAAATATCCACAATTATCTATAAATTTTCTGGATATCCGGAAAATCGGATATTTTTATTTTTTTTAATCAAAGCAATCGGAAGTCAGAAATTCGTAGAATACAAAGCAAATCACAAATACTGAAAATTATGGTAGTATTTGACGTGTCCACCCCTATCTAACACAGACTAGTCGAATCCAATGATCTTCAATCATCCAATTAGTTTTCTTTAAAACAATTTCACATGCATCCCTTCTGGTTTGTCTTTACACTCAACTGTCCTTCAACAGCATCGAAAAGACACCACTGCCACTGCCTATCGGTGTGACTCGATCCCATGCAACTGTGACTCAATGTGCTTTCGATGGTTATAATCATCATCTCCACCATAGCCTCTCCTTTTAACCACCAGAGTGGTATCTCCAGGTTATACATGAAAGGCTATAAATGTGTCACTGTTTCAGAATGGGTGGGGGAAGAAATGTAAATGATGACTTGCAGACTATTCTATATTTGGTGAGAGGGAATATAGTTGAGCATACGTTGGCGAGTGTGGATATGTGTGTAAGGTTTAATTATCTGATTCTCTTATCTGTTATTTGTTTTGTCTATTAGTATACATATACTACCGTCTCTAACCATTTGTATAGACCCCATGGAGATGTGTACATTATTCAAAAAATACTTGAGTGTTATGAATATTGTGGTGATGTTCATATGGAAATTCCTAGATATACTTGTTCTCCACTTCAAGTTAGACTTTTATAAACCATGATTCATTGTTTACTAACTCGTTTCTTTCTTTTGTTTTTCTTTTGAGTCAGTTTGAATCAGTTTTTAGAACCGCGTCAGTCAGAATTTTGTGGGAATTAGGACCTTATTTTGTGATGATCATTAACAACCTCATGCTTTAGTTATCTTATTCAGTGACCTTAACAGTGACGAAAGACACACATGTGAACCTGGAACATCGTGACATTATCTCATTTGGTTCTCGAGAAACTTTAGTGTATCAACATGTTCTCCTATTGATCACAATCACAAACTGAGTCTTGGTGATGGACAATTACTTGCTGATACAGAACAATATTAGCGTCTTATTGGTCGACTTATATATCTAGCAGCAACACGTCCAGAATTGGCATATGCTATTCATAATCTCTCTCAATATATGAATAATCCAAGAGAGGAGCATTGGCTTGCAACATTGAAGTGTGTACGATATCTCAAAGGGACGCTTGGGCAAGGATACTCTTGCGCGCGGAACCATCAACCCATGCAAGTGGATAGTGTGACTCGGACTGGGGCGCTTGTCCATTGACCAGAAGGTCATTGAGCGCTTGGATAGTACAATTTGGTTCATTGCCGATTGTTTGGAAGAGTCAGAAACAAGATATAGTGTCTTTTTCATCAGCAGAAGCTGAGTACCGTGCAATGACCGGAGCGACTGCTGAACTACGATGGATCAGGATGATACTTCAAGAACTCGGCATAGAACATGATGGACCAATGTCAGTATTTTGTGAGCAAACCTGCTATTCACATTAGTTCTAATTCTGTATTTCATGAAAGAACTAAGCATGTTGAGCTTGATTGACATTTTGTTCGGGATGACATTATACATGGTTTTATCAAACCAATACATGTTTCTACGAATGATCAACTAGCAAATATACTCACTAAAGCATTGGGAAAGAAGGAGTTTGATGCATTTTTGATCAAGTTGAGGATAGCAAACTTTTATAATCCATATTCCATATACTTAGCATATATACTTGATACATCTTACGAGATTGAGGGTTATCCTTTCAGAAGATTGTGTGTATATATGTTACTCCTCCTACGACGAATAAGAACAAAACATTATTTTGCCATTCAAAGTTTGTCAGTAACAATAAAATAAAAAACTGATTTTACCAAATAATCACACAACAAAGTATGATTTGTTTCAAAAACTAAAGTTTTTTTTTTAAAATTTATAAGTTTTGAGTACAAGATAAGGAATACATGTAAGAAAAAACATAAACCAGTAAAAAAAATCATTAATTAAAGAGAGATAAAAAGGAAATATATTTTGTTTGTTCTTGTTCTAGTTCTAGGCTTGAAGCCTGTAGCATGAATCTAGAGCGAAAAAACAAAGCTCTCCGTACACAGCAGTGTTCTACGGTTTTCATCACTGACTTGCTCCAAAAAATTATTAGGTGGCTCATTTCTTCCGAGGCTAAGATTATAAGCTGCAAGTGAAAGCTTCCAATAGTTTGTGTCTAAACAAGTCATATTTGATGTGTCAATTGTAAGGATCATTTCTCACTTCACACTCGGATCTTCTTGTTGCAAATACCAAACTTCCACATTCGGATACGTTAGTCATACTGGACCACAAGCTCACAATCAAAAGTCAGAAAAGCAGGCCCAAGCCCATCACTCTCAACAATCATCTCCAATATTGTCGACTAGCAGAAATAGAGGAAAGATAGAAGAGTGTACGGAAAGAGGCTTGGCATCATCCAAAACAGATTTGATCCGCTCTTATCCTTATGTGCTACCGAGATTACTTTACAACTAGTGAGTCAATAGGATCTAGATAGTTCTGAAGAGTCTTTAAATAAAGTTGTAATGTTATGAGAAACGTTAAGTTGAAATAAATAAATAAACAGAAAATACAAAAGTTCATCTTCTTGTTATTTCACATGGTATCAAGAGCCATTTGAACCTTAACAAGTGGTTATCAATGGCGGATCTTGTGCATCCTTATCCTTTTCCTACCAATGTTCACGTCCTGAGCTCTGTCACTCTCAAGCCCAACGACGGGAATTATTTTCTCTGGAAAATGCAGTTCGAGTCTTTAATGTCCAGTCAGAAGCTTCTGGGTTTCGTTAATGGAACTGTCCCACCACCGGCCGCTACACGCGTGGTTACTTGTGCCGATGTTGATGTTGAAGAAGCAAATTCTCTGTTTGAATCATGGTTTTTCGTACGGATCAGCTTGTGCGTTCGTGGCTGTTTGGTACTCTTTCAGAAGAAGTCTGGGGCTCCACTCACTCACTTACCACCTCTCGAGAGGTATGGCTCTCTCTCGCCGAAAACTTCAACAAGAGCTCACTTTCTCCAGAGTTCTCTCTTAGTCGGAGTCTTCAACTCTTGACAAAGAAAGATAAAACCTTTCCCGTGTATCATCGAGACTTCAAGATGATTTGTGACGCTCTCAGTGCTATTGGGAAACCTATTGATGAACATTTTTGGGTTTCTCAATGGCCTCAGCCGTGACTATGATCCGATAACTACTCTCATACAAAGTTCTATGTCCAAAATTTCAGCCCCTACCTTCACTGATGTTGTCTCTAAGGTCCAAGGGTTTGACACCAAGCTGCAATCTTATGACACCACATATGGCTTTTTCCACACAAAAGGCTGCATATGAGCAAGAGATCAAGTCATCAGAACCATCATACAATCCTAACTACCGAGGCAGAGGATGTGTTCCTTACAGAGGAAGAGGACGGTATTCTAGCAGAGGTCGTGACTTTTCTCAATATCAGACAAACAATCAGACTCGAGGAGAGAGTCCAGTCTGTCAAATTTGTGGTAGAACTGGCCACACTGCGTTGAAGTGCTACAACAGGTTTGATAATAATTATCAACCTCCACAAGTTTTCTCCTCCATGTGGGTTGTTGATGATAAAGAGTGGTACCCAGACTCTGGTACGTCTGCCCACATCACTGCCTCGACTGCAAACCTACAAAGTTCACATCCATATGAAGCGAATGATGCGGTCATGGTTGGTGATGGAGCTTATCTACCGATCACACATGTGGGTACTGCTACCATCTCCTCCGCTGAAGGTAATATCATGTTGAATGTAGTTCTGGTTTGCCCCAAAATACAAAATTCTCTTCTATTTGTTTCAAAATTGTGTGTGGACTTTCCATGTGGAGTGTTCTTTGATGCTAATGGTGTCTATCTTATTGATCTTCAAAAGGAGAAAGTGGTGCTAAAGGGTCCTTAGAGTAACGGTCTATACATGTTGAAGAATCAGGATTTTGCTAGCTATTTCTCAGATCGAAATGTAGCATATTCAGAAGATACATGTCATCTCAGACTTGGTCATTCAAGTTCTGGAATACCTCAACGTTTGAAGTCTAGCAAAGCTATTTTAGTTAATAAAAGTCGAACCAGCCCTCTGTGTGAGTCTTGCAAGATGGGAAAGAGCACTAGACTAAATTTTTGTCAGTCTAGTACTAATGTGTCTCAACCCTTAGATATGATACATTGTGATTTATGGGGGCTTTCTCCTATTTTATCTTATCAAGGATTTATGTATTATGCAGTATTTGTGGATGATTTCAGTAGGTTCTATTGGTTGTATCCACTTCATAATAAAGGAGAGTTTTATTCAGTGTTTAAATGTTTCAAAACATTTGTTGAGAATCATTTTATTACTAAGATCGAAGAGTTTCAGAGTGATGGAGGTGGAGACTTTATTGGTCAGAACATGAAGCAATTACTATGTGAGAATGGGATACAACATCAGATCTCTTGTCCATACACCCCTCAGCAAAATGAAATTTCTGAAAGAAAGCATAAACACTTCTTAGAACTCGTTCTTTCGATGATGTTTCAAGGTAATTTAACGTTTCAACATTGGGTGGAAGCCTTCTCGACAGCGAGCCATATTAGTAACCTTCTACCATCATCTGCCTGGAAAAACCTCAGTCTGTTTGAAATTCTCTACAAGAACAAGCCATAATATGCTTCTCTAAGAGTATTTGGTTCAGCATACTACCCCTGCTTGCGACCAGTTGGTGCTAACAAATTCGAGCCAAAGTAATTCCAGTGTGTGTTCATGGGGTATAGTAATCAATACAAAGGTTACATATGTTTGTATCCTCCCACCGGCAAAGTGTATATCTCCAGACATGTCGTTTTCAGCGAGGATTGCTTCCCCTATAAGGATCAATACAAATCCTTAGTTCCAAGATATGAGACCTCTCTTCTTAATGTGTGTCAGTATGCAACTGCATCTGGATCATCTTCAGAAAGGAGTGAACAAGTTACTCGAATTTTATTTGTTCCTCACATAACTGAAGAAGTAGAGCCAGTTAGACAGGATCAACATGATCAAGTTCAAACCGCTCCAAAAAACAATGTTAATGTACATCAGGAAGTGGTGGCTGAAGTACCAGTGATCAATCATCATCCTATGCAAACGAGATCCAAAGTAGGAATCTAAAAGTCTAACACTCAGTATGCCTTGTTGGTTCCTAAGTATTCGAAAAAGATTCCGAAGAACATTGCTGAGGCAATGAAGCATCCAGGGTAGAATCAAGCAGTCTCTGAAGAAATGAGAATTATTCATATGTTGCACACATGTACATTGGTACCTACAACAAAAGATATGAATATTTTGAGAAGTAGGTGGGTACATACAATGAAGCTAAATCCAGATGGTACACCATGTAAACTGAAATCAAGACTCGTTTCCAAAGGTTTTGAACAATAGGAGGGGATTGACTACCTGGAAACGTTCAGTTCTGTAGTAAGAACAGCTACAATAAGGTTAGCGTTGGATGTTACGACTGCAAGAGGTTTGTCTATCATACAACTTGATCTCACAAGTGCTTTTCTCCACAGTGAGCTGAAAGAACCAGTATATATGTATCAACCGGAAGATTTTTTTGATCGAGAGAAACCAAACCATGTCTGCAAACTGACTAAGACGCTTTATGGTCTAAAGCAGGCCTCAAGGGCATGCTTTGATACCTTCAGTAATTTTCCAATTGACTTTGGTTTTGTTTGTAGTAAATCTGATCATTTTGTGTTCACTCTTCATCAAGATAAAACGTCCATGGTACTATTGTTGTATGTTGATGACATATTAATAGCAGGTACTGACGATGAGACATTGAAAAGATTCTTACAAGCACTAGCGAGAGGTTTGCTGTGAAGGATCTAGGACTTCCGAAGTACTTCCTTGGAATCAAAATTGAAACGTCTGTAGCAGGTTTGTTATTTCATCAACAAGCGTACACAGCAGATATATTGCATCAATATCAAATGTCTGATTGCAACCCCATGCCTACCCCACTGTCACAACAAATAGATGATAAATATACATCCTTATTTCCTGACCCAACCTACTTCCAAATCCTGGCATGGAAACTGCAATATCTTACTATCACCAGACCAAACATATAGTATGCGGTCAACTTTGTATGTCAGAGGATGCATCAGCCCACAATGTCGGATTTCAGTCTTTTTAAAACGATTCTCCGATACCTGAAGAGAACAATGAACCTAGGGTTATACATCAAGAAGAACTCTAATCTTTCTCTATCCACCTTCTGTGATAGTGACTGGGGAGGTTGTCAGGAAACAAGAAGATCTACAATTGGGTTATGTACATTGTTGGGTTCCAATCTTATTTCTTGGTCAGAAAACCGTCAAGAGAGAGTCTCTAAGTCTTCAACAGAGGCAGAGTATCGAGCCCTTACTTCTACAGGTCATGAAATCAGTTGGATCTCTCTCCTCATGCGTAATCTTCGAGTGCCTCAACCACACGCCACAATGCTTCTTTGTGAAAACCTCTCTGGTGTATATCTGAGCACAAACTCGGCCCTCCACAAGAGATCAAAACATTTTGACACTGATTTTCAGTTCATACGTGAATAGGTTGCGTTGGGCTTGATCGAAACAAAACACATTCCTTCTACCATCCAGCTGGCTGACATCTTCACCAAATCGCTACCTAGAAGGAGTTTTGTTGGCTTGTGAAGAAAATTTGGTGTTGTTCTTCCACCCACCACAAGTTTGAGGGGGATGTTTTCCATACTGGTCCACAAGCTTACAATCCAAAGTCAGAAACGCAGAACCAAGCCTATCACTCTCAACGGTCATCTCCAATATTGTCGACTTGCAGAAACATAAGAAAGATAGAAGAGTGTACGGAAAAGAGACTTGGAAGTATCCAAAACAGATTTAATATGCTCCTACCCTTATGTGTTGTCTAGATTACTTTACATCTAGTGAGTCAATAGGATCTAGATAGTTCTGAAGAGTCTTTAAATAGAGTTGCAATGTCATGAGAAATATTATATTGAAATAAAAAGCAAAAGATAAAAAAGTTCATCTTCTTGTTATTTCACATGTAGGACATCAGATATGCATAAATGATCTCTTAGGCTCCATAATGTGTACACAATATTTAGACTAGGAACGCAGTAATAACAAATCACGAAATTTTTCAGTGTCAAGATCTTTGGCTCCAAGCGTTGGGGAGAAACTAGGGCCCATATAGTGTAACTTTTTCAGCCAAAAAAGTGATCCATTTGCAAGGACTAGTAATTTATCATCGCTAAGTTCATCGTAAGTAAGGGAAAACAAATTTATTTTCGTTCATCACTGTGGAGGTTAAGGACTTGGGTCTTGACAATATTGTCACCCCCACAAAATAAATAGATCAAGATTACTTTGTGTGCTCCTGTAACTATGTCTCTTCCAAATCCAACATTAAGTGGCAACTTACCCGCCCAACCTAAGAAAAAGCAAGCATTTTCGAAAATAACATATACGTTAAAGTTTTTGCAACTAATCAAGAGAAATATTTTAGGATAGCACTAAAAAAATTCTTGCACAAAAAATAGTCTTCAGAAGAAAAATGATCAAAATAGATTTTATTAATGGGTGTAAATATACATTTATACCCTTAGGATTAATTAATCTAGAGTTTAGAGTTATGAGATGGAGTTTAAAATAAAATTATATAAAAATTAAAAATTTTCAAATAAAAAGTACTATTTAACTCATTTTTTCTTGAAAGCTATTTTGGTGAAAAACAATTAAAAAGTGCTATTTAAGAGAATTGACCATTAATCAATATTAAATTTATTTTTAATTATTTAAAAACTAATCAATAAACATTGTTTAAATTTTTGAACAAAGTTTATAAATAGAAATGGTTCGTACATACCTGAACAGCCTGTAAAAATTTAGAAATAATACCAGTGGCATAAAGAGTAATTATTAAGATGAAGTAAGGATTAACTTCTAAATGTACTTAAGTTTTAATAGATTAGATGCTTAGTACTTACCTGAACAGCATGTATACTCTCACAAAAGCTCAGAACAAAAATCTGGAGTTTTCTCATAGTTGGGTTAATTAGGTAAATGTATCCTAAATCATAGATGCAGACTAAACCGTTGCAATGCCCTATTATCCAACCAACATCTGAAGATGTAAGATGTCTCCTTAACCATGTTTATATATTGATATTCACGTTTACAACCACTTTTTCACTTTGTTACCAATATTATTTGTGTAGATTTTCTCTCAGAGTGTCAAATTCTCTTCAAGAGAATGAATCATAACCACCTAGATGTGATTTATGATCTTACATCAATGGCTCATTGTTTTTCTCAGTCTCAAGGAGATAAAATATAATTACAAACATCTTTAATCTCTTTTCTCAATCATGTGTATGTTGGACAACATTATTTATGTGAAAATGTATTTTCGAATATATATGCATCATTAAAATTCTCTTTGGATTTTTTTCTTTTAAACTTAATACTCAACATAGTTGAGGTTTATTAACAAACGCATGTCTTGTAATTTTTTGATGCAAAATACATTATGAACTTTAGATAATCACATTCTAATGATCATATATATATATATATAATGGTAATAAACTTTAATAATCAGAGATATAAGCCAAACTATATGTAACATAAGCATTTTATTATATTAAAAAATAAATAATTCTCCTATAGTAATTATCATATGGACTATTACTTTCATACTATTTGAAAAGGTCTAATCAATCAATCAATTTAGTGAACACATTGTATATTAATTTGTGTCAACTTTCATAATTTTATCTAATCAAGTTTAAATTAACCTTTTATTAAAGCATACAAATAAAACACTTATCTTAATAAGGAGAAGTGCATCGAAGACTGAAGATATGACACAACGATGACATTAAGAATGAATTATAACGATATAATTTTATCGTTATATCTTGTACATGTTTTCCCGCCAAAACCGTAAAATCTCATCTTTTACAAAACATAACGATATACATATACCAAGTCCCTTCCCATCATCTAAACCAGATTAAATTAGAAACAATACTAAATCAGATTAATGTGAGCTGAGAACATGTGACCCTAAAGCAATATTAAAAAAACACAGCCATGTTACTTTCACAAACGATTTGATACGATAAAATTGATTCACATATTATTATCAAAACCAATTCAAACACATTATTTTCTGAATAAACCAATTTAGTATAATAATTTTGATCAAACACATTAAATCAAACGAGCGGGGTGTTGACCTATGTGCATATGTAAAGCAAATCGATAACACAGGTTGTAAATGTGTTTAGGTTTGAGATAATTAATAAAATCAAACCATTAAACAATAAAATCAATACATATAACGATTGTTTAAGATTAGTTGATGAATTAAACAAATAGTAAAATAATATAACATGAATACATGTGACAAAGCATATAGATTCAGGTTTTTCAATTAATTATAGTCAAACATTATTTCAATACACGGCATATAAATATGTAATTAATAATTATAAGATATGAATATTTAAGTCAAAGTACAAAAGTATGTACGAAGATTTTATCAATATAAGAGTTCTACTAACCGGATGAACATCAAACCAAAATATAAAGCATGGACCAAAGATACATTTAATAGCATATCAAACAAAGCAATTAACCAATACTAAGTCATGAGATTACTTATCTCAGTGTTGTTGGCTCGATGATTGGAGATGAGATTCAACCGAGACGTCCTTTGGTCGATATCGCAAATATCAAACCACCGTGGTCACGATGCTATTTTTGATTGGATATGGCGACGTCATGAAAGAACAAAAACGATTTTTTTTAGGTAGTTAGGGATTTTGCTCAGCGGCTAGTGTTTCGTGCTAATAACGTGTTAACATGTGAAACAAATGATATAAATCAAGTGAATATCAACATAACCAATTGAGGATTAGGTTATAAACATCGACAAGATCTCTAATCAAATGATTTTTTTTTTTTTTTGGAATAAGGCCAAATCAGTATTGTCGACTAAAACTCACAAGCTTATAGTGCGTATAAATCCACTCTTACAAACCATGAATTGATAATAAACATGTTTTGAAGAAAGATTGGATGTAAACTATAATAGAATAAAAATATTTTGTTTCATTAAAATATATGTTTACTAAATCGTTTCTTTCTATTGATTAACTTATAATATTTCATATCCCATAAAACATATTTCAATCGAATAGGTAGAGTTCCCGGAACATGATTTTGATATCCTTAATCCTTCATGGATTTTATCTTTTAGAGATTATCATTTTATAGTGGGTTGTACAATTCAAGTTTTTCCTTTATTGTCAGAATGATAACAACCTTGAAAGTAGTTGCATATATCACATGAGACTATGTCTCTTCGCAATCAATTTCATATTTTTCTATTTTTGGTGCGACGAATCATATATATCCAACTTTTTAACATCCTTTTCTTTTAGTGAATGGACTACTGGTCCAAACACTTCTCTCTTTCACATAAATATAACAATACCAGACTAATCGAATAAGCAAATACCAAAACAATAAATCATTAGCCATTCAACTATTAAGTACTAAGCACGGAGTAACTTATCTTGATAGTTTGACCAATGGTTAAAGATGAGTTATGACGGTTCCGTCATCAACTCGATTTGGAAAAGAATCAAGCTCGGATACGTTTGAGAACAAATAAAACATCGATTATGGTTTTGCTTAGATAAGTAGGATTTTGCTCAATGGCTAAGGTTTCATGCTGATAACGTATTATAAGTAAGAAGAGAAGAGAAGAAAAGAAATTGGTGTGTATTATTCCATAAGTAATGAGTATTTTATGTAAGATTACAATAACTTGAGTACAAAATCTAATTTGGAGTAGGAAACAAGTATATCTAGGACACATTTTATGTATATTATATTATGTATTAATTGTCATTTTATCCTTGGTATCACATGCACCACACATTTTCTTCTTCTGTCTTTGCTTAAAATTTCATCTCTTCCATCTCTAATCACTTCATTTTCATCAGCTTCAGTCACTTCTATTTGTAACATTATCACCATCACTGCCGTGATTTTTTCTTTCTTCGCCACCATCGTCGTTTCCACTATTATCATCATTGTCTCCATTGTTTTCTCTTCCACCATCGTAGATGGCAATTATTTTATTCTTCACTGCCCTCATCGTTTCCACCATTGTTGCCACCATCTCCACCATTTTTTTCCACCAATGTTACCACTTGTGATCTCTTTACTTTTTTCCCACCGTCTATTTTCTCTTCCATCTTATGTAGTGGCTTCTTCTTCACCTATACTCTGACAATTCAACCAGCTTCTCTAATCATATCTCCTATTCTGCCTTGTGATTCTTCTTCTTTCGAAATGTAAAATTTATTTAGTTCTATTCTATTTAGTGAATATAGAATAGAAGTGTAGTTTTAGAGTAAGAGACATGTGTTATTCTTTTTTGTTGCATCCTTTTATGAATAAATTAGTTTACATTTATTGATTAAGACTAAGCAATTACAAACAACATACCAATACTATATTATTAAAAATCGATAATGGTCAAGGTATTAAACACCGTGAACCAGTAAAGCTATACTATTTGGATATATAATGTGGTATAGTATAGGGCATAGTATTAAGTCTCAAAATTAGAAAAGCTGGACAATTCCGGCGACAGTGCCACCAACTCCTCAACAAATCATATGTTTTCCTATACCTTATGACTATTATCCATCAACTCTAGAGACCATGAACTGTTCAAACTGAAATATAGTATTTTGTTTTATGATATTCTCTCTCTCTATATATATAATCTCTGTCTCTCTCTCTCTCACGATGTGTTGCTGCTATAAATCGCTTGTTCTATACTATATATTTAACAAATATAGTGTAGTATTATATACAACATTGCATTGACGAATGACCACGCGCGGAGAAGGATAAAATATTCCAGTATCATACTAAATTGTCACATATACCGATATATGGCTATATTCCTAATTCTTTTTCTACTATGTACATTGCACAAAATCACCCTAAAAATATATAAACTTTACTTGTCTTCTCAATGGGAGAGCCGAACACAACTACTCCAAGAACTTTGACCACCAACACACAAATTCATGTTCCTCCTGACCTTTCACATCTGAAGAGACATTTATCTGTCACCAATAAACCTTGCAGACAAAAGATAAAAGAAGACTTGGCGAATTGTAAACAGTGTGGAAGGCTTGTAGAATTTTATACAGGAAGCTTACCAAAATCGTGGACACTTCTATAGGCCGTTACATGTATGCAAAGTGTGGGCACTGTGAATGTGAATTGGCTTCTTTACAAGAGAAAGGACTTGAAGATGGCATGGTTCACCAATTCTTGTATGGACTGGATGAGCACAAGTTTCAGACGGTGCACTCAAAAGTAACATCTCGGATCCCTCTACCAAGTTTGGAAAAGCGTACAAAAATACGACAAGTGGAAGATCGTCAAAAAAACTCACGCAACAGCCAGGAGGAAAGACAAAGACCTCATGTCGTCCAAGTTGTAATGGATCATGTATCAGAAGGGTGGCTGCTCGAGCTTCTCGAGCGTCTTCCTGGGAAGTCCCTCTCTAGATTAAAATCCGTGTCGAAACAATAGAAAACAATGATCGAGTCCAGCTATCTGGCCAAGAAATTTCTTTCTAGGTCTTCAAATACGAAATTCTTTGTTCTTAGAGTTAAAATGTCTACGGATCGTTATTCAAGAACCATATATTTGGAGAATATTTCAAAAAATCATCACGAGCACGACAAAATCATTATTTATACTTAGAAGTTTCCACGTCCATATCCGACCAACGATGTTGTTAGTGCAAAGATGACACCACAATACAGTAATACAAAAGGTAACTCGAGACAAGCAAATACAAGCTAACACTTATTGTTTTATTAGAAATTTCCTTTAAACAATTTTATAAGACCTTTTTTATTCAGCTTTACGCGTCTAGTGTTGACACCCTAACACATACTACTGAAGGATTCCTAATCTACCCAAACTTTTCTCTACTTCGCTTGATACGCTAGCAACTGCTTTATGTCGACCAAGAACACTTCCAAGAGCTTCTCTCTATAAAATCAGCCTATGTGTCTTTGTCTCAATACAGACGACCCCATAGCTATTTTATAGTTGTTCTCCATGTTCCCTAAACCTGTCCAAAGAACTCATGATTATGGACATATTCCATATCAATAAGTGCAACTTTCCTTTTCTTGGAATGCACTTATTCCTCTTCCTTTAAGTCATAAACTTGCTCATCAAGTTTATTCCTCTTGCCTTTTCTCCAAGATACACATTTGCTCTCCAAGTCTACACGACTCCAACTCAGCACCTTGACTTCACATGGTCTTCATCATTCAACATGTCGCTTGCATCAACAACTATGTCAACCTCTTGTTCACCCTCTTGGCCATGTACTTGCCCTTCTCACGAGCATAACAGTCCACCTTTCTGTGTCCAACCTTTCCACAAAACAAACATCACATCTGATGTTGCTTTTTGTTTGGCCTGACACATTTGCTGATGTACCGATCAGTCTATTTCCTTGTACCAGATGCACAACCATGCTTCAGAACCTCCTGTCTGACCTTCATGTTATTGCATTGATGTACTACCTTCGGCTTGTTACTCACAGGTACACGCTGTAGAACTTCATGTCGTACTCATTGTCGTACATCCCGACGTACTTCCTTACAAACTTCTTCGGCTCCACCTTTTGATGTGCTCCCTTGCACGAAGTGTGACAGCCCCTTCTGATGTACGCCAGTACTCTAAGCTTCTCGGTATCCCAGCCCCCAATTCTCCTTGGCTGGTTTTCCATTGAGATTATCTTATCCAACTCCTTGGATCCACTATTGAGCATTATGATCTGTTTGCGATTCTCAAAAAAATCACGTTCCAGCTTCCTTGCTCTCTATTGTCCCCCAGTAGCAAATTCTCTCAGCTTGCTCACCTCCTCTTCAAGAGAATCATTCTTCTCTTTTAAAGCTGCAAGTTCTTCAACCAGCTCACTTTGATTCTGAGACAAATTCTGCTTATGACTCTGCACTAGATCGTGTTGCAATCTCAGATTCTCATTCTTGTGATTCCGCCACTTTTTAAGAAACACGTGATAATCCTCAGTATATGTATCAACATCTGAATCCGAGGACTCACTGGATTCTTCCTTACGTGCACCAAATACAACAAGATTCTTCATCACCTTTCCTTCATCATCTGACTCTGAATCATAGACGACTTTAATGATTTACCTTTTCCCTTCTTTGAGTTTGAACATTAACACAGTGTGTCTCCAATCCCTCTACACTCAGAACACTTAAGTTTCCTTCGTTGTAATATTGGACAGTCATTTCTTATATTACCAATACCTTCACACTCACAACATTTAAGACCTTCTCTTCTTCAGCCATTGCCACAATCACCTCCATGGTCACCATACTGATTCCTTCCACCAAAATATGTAGCCAACATACCCATGGCATCTTCAAGTTTCTGAAATCTATCAACATCTTTGTCAGCTACAAGCGCTATACTCCTTGATGCACTACTTGACATAGAGACCAAACTATTGTCTGTCTCCATCTCTTACGCCTTCAGCATACCCACAAGTTTGTCAAACTTGAGCTCATTCATGTTTGTAGTCATCTTCAAGACCGCCTTGTGAGCTGCAAACTTAGTTGGAAGTCAACGTAGTAACTTCTTTACTGGCTTCTTCTCCTTGTACTTCTTTCTAAATACAGATGCTTCATGCGCCATAAAACTGAGTTTGAGACTAAAGCTTGCCACCGAATCAATATCAGACCACTTGAGATTCTCAAACTGCGATCCAAGATGGTCCAGACGTGTCCTCTTGACACTCTCATCTCCTTCAAACGAATTCAACAGGATCTCCCACGCCTCTTTAGCTAAAGTACTCCCTTGAATTAGCTGAAATTGTTCTGCTTCAAAAGCTGAAAAAATTGCTGACATGGCCTTTGCATTAAATTTTGATGCATTGTGCTCTGCCTATGTCCAATCCTCTTTTGGCTTGGGATTCTTCCCATATTTTGTGACTATGGTAGACTCCTCCCAACCAATCTCCAGAGTTGTCCACACATCCTCACTGATTCCTCGAGCCAACTGCTTCATGTGAGCCTTTCAAATGGTCTAAGCTGAGATCGATAAATCCTTCTAATAGAAAATCCATAGATTTGAGACAAATTATGGTGAGGCACTAAGCAAAAAAAATGTTTAATTCATTTCTAAAAAAATTACAAGGAAGTAAATATATTGTTGAGAAAGTGTCTACATCCTGTAATAGATTGTACTACACATATTAGTTAAATGGAAATAAATATATCGTGAATCAGAAATTTACAAAATACATGGCATGAACAGTTAGACCATTTTGGTTCAGTAGTGATGCGAAAAAGATACTTAAGGATTTATGTGAATAATCACTGAAGAACCAGAAGATTCTTTCGAATAATTTGACATATGTTGATTGCTCATAAGGTAAAATAGTAATACAATTTTCACCAGCCAAATGAAGTTATTGGCATAAATAAAGGAGATGTTGGTGAATTGATCACCCATCATGCATCTTTATAATATTGGTCAATTCACTTCTTAAAGTCTTTGACGACTATAAAAAAATCACTGGGATAAGTGATAAATATTTTGAGCAACACTAGCTCGTATCAAGCCAATAGTAATCATTAGTTTTCCACACATTGGTATTGGGTCAGAAACCAACCATTTCATCTATGGATGTTGGATGTGCGATATACATTCTAGTTGCTCCACCATAGAGCTTTAATTAAGATAATTTTTCAAATGAGGTTGGAAATATATGTTGGATTTGAATCTCCATTGATACATAAGAATCTAGAGTCATCCTTGAAGGATATAAGAAAAACTCGATCTGAATGCTAAAATTGAATTAGTATTTCTAACATAACGGGGAGAAAATAAACAGCTAGAAAGAAAACAAATTGAATGAATTATCATTGATCCTCGGAGTAAGGAAAATGTAAGTTCAAAAGATAATTCAATTATATAGCTTATTAAAGAAGTTGCCAGATGTATTTACTGACCCTAGATAAATAGTGATTAAGTCACATATACCTGCTGTAAATGCTCCAATAAGAATTAATGTTTTAGAAGAATAAGATCAAATTGCTAGTCAAGCCTGAAGTGTGGTAGACAATAGACATATTGGTTCCAAAGACAAAAACCTCGTAAATGAAAAGGAGCATAAATTAATAATAGTCAAGAGAAAATATAGCTTTTGAATATAGAAGAGATGTCAAAACATGACTGAAAAAATTCGGTACTTGAGACCATGAAGAGATCTCAATAAGTTATATCATGTACGAAATAATATGGAATCGATAAGAAAATCGACGTCGATGATATTTATGCATGCAAAGTAGCAGTTGATATGATAAATGAGAAAAATATCATGAAATAAAATCTATTGAAAAGTTTACACAAAGAAATGATTGGTCAAATTAGAAAGAAGTAATAGATAAAGATAGAAACTCTTACGAAAGAGAAATTCGATACAGTTAAAGGTGTAAAACAAGTGGGATATAAATGAGGCGTTGCACCAAAGAAAGATCAATATGAAATTGATTATGAGAAGATATAGTCTCATGTGCTAACTGCAACTACTTTCAAGTTTCTTATCAGTCTGGTAATAAAGGAAGAACTAGAATTAAACGACCCACTGGAAAATGATAATCTCTGTAAGATAAAATTCATGAAGAATTAATGATATCAAAATCATGTTCCTGGGAACTCTAGCTATTCGATCAAAATATTTTTATGGGATATATGAAATATTAGAAGTAATTAATGCACCATTTGTATTTATCCAGAGATTATAGATCAATAAAATCATTGATTTGAATATAATCAAAACTCGTGAAGAGTTATAGAAATCGTAGTTTGGAAGAAAACTCTTGACAATACCATATTGTCTTTATGTATTTCAAACCGAAGATTTGAAAATGAGATGTTATCTTAAAAGATCCTTAAAAAATTTATATTAAGATATTCATATATGTTTGGTCTTGAAGTACCATATTCAAAGTGTTATTGAGCAAGTTACTAATCTTTTCATGTGACAAGAAAGAAATCACATAAGTAACTTTTATTGTAAGAGCATGAACAACTCGTATGTACAAAACGAATGGTTAGACGAGTGTATATAAAGATATTTGGCTTGAAGTCCAAATAGACCAAAACATTATTGACTATATCAAAAGAGAATTATTGACCAGAAGTCTAAAGACATAGATATTATAATAGAAATCAAAATAGTTTATTCGGCTTAAGCCTAGTTCTCAAAAGAGATATACTTGACTGGAATGCACATCCTGGAGATATTTTTTCCAGAGGAATAAATGTGATATTATGTGTGGTTGTACTCTTTTTTCTTATTATGGTTTTTATCCCACTGGGTTTTTTTCATGACAAGGTTTTAACGAGACAACAAAGAACACACAAATGATAGACACATAAGAAGAATGTTACAATTTCATAGATGAAAGTTTATCATTGCTCTAAATTTTTTGGGATAGAGATAATCCAAGAAAATAATCAAATCATATAACACACAAGCATTACCAAGAATGGCAATATCAGTATTCTACATGTTCGTTGAAGTGCCATAGTTTGTCTGGCTTGTACACTAAGGTGTTACTCAGTGCTACTTTCAAGAAGTTAGTTCACCTTATCAGATTGCTTCATCTCGAAGATCTTGACATATGTACACATGAGGGGAAGTCATTACGCGCTGCACTCTTTTTCCTTTAATCATAATTTTTCCCATTGGGTTATTTTTGGTAAGGTTTTTAACGAGGCAGCATCTACGGAGTTTTGAAATCACTTTGGTATAATAGACATCAAGGGGAAGTCTTATGAATATTATGTGATTTCCATTAAGGAAAGTTTTAGATTTACTTGATTGTGAAGTCTACTTTCTCCCCAAGTTCTATTTGGTTTTCAAGCTATTGTAATCCTATATAAAATACCGATTACTCATGGAATAATACACATCACTTTCTTATATTCTCTTCTTTACTTATAACATTGAGTTTATAATTGTAGGGGACTATACTATATTTTTAGTATTCACCCTTATGTACAATAGCATTTAATGGTGTCGAATTTCTAATTGTATGCCACTTGTTGCTTAATTGTGTCATTTATATCACATATAGTATTGGTGCAGCGTAAGCCTTCACAAGAGGTTCGTTTAGTCTTTAGAATGCCTGAACGTTGTGTGCATCTTGTTTCTCATTGATTTAATATGAATACGGAAAATCAAGGAAGAAGATGATCTTTAAAAGCCCTTGTTTAATTCAATAATAACGTACTTGATACAAGATATCATAACTCAATATATAAAGACTAACTACCCTAGCTTATCGGTTAAGATAAGGATTATTCTAATGAAAACAAAATTCTAATGATAAAAGGAAAATCAATTAACTCAAACGATAAATGAAAACCAAAAACAGAACCGAGGAAGGAAGTAGTTGAGATGCGTTGCATTAGGTCTCCCCTGGTAAGAGAAGATTCGACTCTGAATCTGAAGCCTCATTATCATCTTTGAACTTGGATAGATACTTGACACTGAACACATTGGCCGTCTTGATGTGTGGAGGAAGCTCGACGTGAATCGCATTGTTGTTGATATGTTCCAAAAATTGAACATGACCAATCTTCTGCGACTTCAGTTTTTTGTACTCATGCAGAGGAAGACAATACTTTTTTTAAATAGTTGGGTCGATTGTGCTCTTTGGCGAGCTTGCACTGGCTACTGAGACGAGAGAAAACGCAACTCCTTCCAGATGGAACTCAGAAGTAAACACAAAATATGAACAAATAAGACGGTTTCACTTGATCATGTGCCTTCCAGGAGGTGGTTATGTTGCGCTGGTGGTGGAGGGAGTAATGCTGTCTCACGACTCGGGTGTGAGACGACATGTTTGTTGTCAAAGTAGAAGGAATAAATTTTGCTTCTTTTACTGTGAGACACATCACGGTCGTACTGCCATTGTCGTCCTAACAATAAGTGGCAGACATCCATAGGAACCACGTAACAGTAAATAATGTCTTGGTAATGAGAGTCAATGGAGAAAGCCACCAAAACACGATGAACGATTCAAATTTATGTACCTTACTTTAACCAGACTAGTTTGTACACGGAGGCCAACTTTCTCCACCGCTTCTTCAGAAATTAAGCTACGACAACTGTCAGAGTCAATGGCAAAGCGACAAATCTTCTCCTTAATCCTACATGTGGAGGTGGGGATGTTTGTACGAAGCCATGATTGTTCTTCTTGATGCACTGGTGCCATGCAAATCTGACGAACCATCAACATAAGACCTTTATCTCCAATTTATTGATCATAAACAATGTCTTCTATCAAGTCTTCATGGTTGTCTATGTTATCCTCATCCCATTCAGTTCCGTCGACCAGTAAATCACGACGACTAGTGTTTGGACACGTTGTTTGCCGATGACCGGGTTCACCACAAGCAAAGAATCGCAGGGCGTTGGAGTGTGATGAATGCCTTGGCTCCTCTATTGCATTGGAAAGTTTAGTTGTACCACGAGCCACACCACCTTCTGCTTCCCCTTTATCTTTCGTGATTGTTAGAGCTTGTGCAGTATCTGCAGCTGCAGAGTTAGGACGAGGTCGTTGTGACGTATTTTACCATGACGCTGGAACCTTAAAATTAATTTAAAATTTCACAGCTCTGCAGTGCGTGATGTAAGACCAGAAACGGTATATGAACCAAAGGTCAACCAGATGCACTAATCAGCCAGCCAAAGGACTAATCATGATATGTGTTCAGTCAAAACGTCATATCTCACCAACGAGGAGGAATTTCACCATAAAACAAATTTTAATGGATTCTAAACTCAAGAAATATTCATTTCCAGTTGGAATTATACCCAAATCTATCTTGACCAGGAAGATACGAATTTTACAAACCGGAGGTTCCCCAACCCATCCATCTGCGAGTACCAGGATTTAGAAGAGGATTCAAGCCCAAAGAAGAAATGGCATGAACCAAATCCAACAACAAGCTTCAATATCGATCTCTCATCTTTCCAGAAATCCCAATATCAAGAGAAATGGCCACGAAATTATGAACTTATGATCGATTCCCCAAAACTGACCAAACCAGTTATATACTTACCTCAATTGGAAGCTAACCGGTTCAATCACGTCAAACCAAACATTGCCGAACAGGAGATCAATTTAGGAAATCAATTGGCTTATCAAATTATCCAGAAAGCCAGACAAGTCCATTCAATGCACCAACAACCATAGGATCAGGAGGATCCTCATACACCCATACTTGTCTTATATGAAGCAAACCGACATTAATGTCTAACAGCTCTTTTCTCATCAAGTTATTCACAATTTAATCACCTTCAAATCCATTAAGAAGGTTCCCATGAAGCTCTCTTATCCCCTAAAACCGTTCAGGTTCAAGAAGTATCAAATTTCTCATTTAGAGCCAAAATCCCACATAAAGCTCCAACGGCTAGTTTTCGATTTCTTGCTATGTTTTGATTTGTTTCCTTTCTTTTCTCTTTATGGACGTTTGACTTAGATTCTTGAGCACTATATAAGTTCATTGTTGGCCTATGTACAAATCACCTTTCCATCTTCAAGAAATAATAATCTGTTTGCTTGTTTTTATCAAAGAGAGTCTTTGAATAGAAATTTGTCTTTAGGATACATCGAGTGATTCTTGTATTATATTGATTCTTTTAGCATAGGTTTTTTGTGTGATTCAGCGTCCAGTGTTATTACAGATTGAGAGAGTCAATCAACACATCAGATTGAGAGAGTCAATCAACACATCAGATTGAGAGAGTCTATCCTTATCCAGCAATCTATCATCCATCCATTGATCTTATCGGAGAGTGTACAACCAGCCGGAAAGATCCCATCAACCATTCAACCATCCATCAGCTTCCATCCGACCATAGTCATCTTTATCTCTTCATTTCTCTGTATGGTAAGCTTCTCACGAATTTAATTTTGTTTTCAGGTTCATTTCATCATCCATCCATTGAGACTGAAAGAGAGTGTTGAACAACCAACTTTCATTTCTCCACCTTCCGCCAAATCAGTGGGCACCCCCCCCCCCCTCCCATGATCTTACAACAGTGCGCTTCAGACACTGTGAGAGGATCGAACTGGGACATTGCGTTCTGGAGTTGAGGTTGCAGTCCCCTTATGAAGTGCGAGACCAATTGCACTTCATTATCGAATCTTTCATTCCGAGGCAGCAACAGCGAGAATTATTCAGCATAATCATCAACTGACCGTGATCCCTGCCGCATATTTTGAAGTCATGTGTACATCGTCCTGTCAATATTGTATGGCAGCAACGCAGAACGCATGACCTTTTCCAACTTTCCCAAGTCTGAGCCCGAGATGCTTTCAATTGGAGCCACCATGAAGCCGTTTTTCCTCTAAACTTTGTAGCGACCAATGCTACCTTGCGATCTTTGGGAACAAGCTTGAACTCCAACATCTCTTGTAATGCCACAAACTAATCCAAGAGTTCTTCCCCACGGCCGCCACCGTGAAACTCTGGAATGTCTTGACGATTTTCCTGATGATGACTTGACGATGACTTGACGATGTGCAATGTCTCTATCTTTATCTGAAAGGGTAAATTCGGTACCCTTCTGCAGAGGTCGGCCTTCAACCACCATTCTGTCAGCCTTCATATCCTCATTACGATTAACTGTTTCTTGAACTGGTACTGAATCTTTAAGGAACTCTAAACAAACTGCAATGCATTCTCCAGCTAAATACTCCTCAGCCATACATGCTTTTGGCCTTGCATGATTCTTAACAAAAGTCTTTAGTGTTTTCATGTACCTATAACTCATTCAAGAAATATGAATATTAGTCAAACATCATTGCAGAAAATACATATATTGAAGCAAGGGATACATCCATCGGAAGTGTACTGGTCCTCCCAAACGTGCATCTTTTGATAAATGTATTGGAAGGTGGAACGTGATATCAAAAAGGGATGGAGGGAAGAAGCGCTCCAGTTGACACATTGTTTCCACAAACTCTGTCTCCATTGATATAAGCTTCTCCGGTTCAATTATGCGCTGACACAACATGTTGAAGTAACTGCATAATCTATTTATGGCTATCCTAGGACCCCTATGTAACAACCCTCTTAATGCAGCCGGTAACAAGTTTTGTACTAGAACATGATGATCATGCGACTTCAAACTACCAATATTTGGAGGGTTAACTGACACACTATTCGCAATATTACCACAATAACCATCAGGACCTCTAAACTTAGATAACCTTTGGCAGAAAATTGTCTTTTCTTTCTTAGATAACCAGTAGGCAGCTGGAGGTAAGTATGTTTTCTTTCCCCTCACCTCTGTGTGCAAGTGTTTTCTGATTCCAATATCTTCTAAGTCTTTTCTTGCTTTCAACCCATCTTTTGACTTAGCACTTTGCATCAAGAGAGACAATATAGCATCCGACACATTCTTCTCTACGTGCATAACATCAATATTGTGACGAACATGCAACTCCTAACACATTAAAGAAGAAACTGTTAGGCAAATTCATATACAACAATCTTATAATTAAGGTAGACTATACTTTACCTTCCAGTAAGGTAGTTCAAAGAATATTGATCTCTTCTTCCACCGCCATAGATCATTTGATTCTTCACACTCTTCTTCTTGAACCATCTCATCATCTTCCAACTCTGGTCTTCTCCTTTTTTTCTCCTTCTCTAGAGATCTTCCAAAATCATTCCTAAAAGCTTGTAGTGTCTCATATATCTTAGCGCCAGTTTGTATCTTGTTCGCATTCCCTTCCTCTACTGTGTTGTCGAACCAAGCTTTTTTATATCTGTAACGATGGCCAGGGGGTAGTCTCTTTCTATTTCCCATGTAGACAAACTTGCGGCTGAACTTAAGCCACCTAGAAGGTGTACCCTTTCCACATACATTGCTTGTTTGTTTGCCCTTCACTTTACATCCAGACAAGGTTCCTAAGGCTGAATAGTCACTGATACTCCAAAGCAGCATGGCTCTAAGATTGAAGTTCTCCTTCGCAAATGAGTCATACACTTCAATACCCTCAGCCCACAAATCTCTCAAATCGTCTATCAGTGGTGCTAGGTAAACATCAATGTTATTACCAGGAGCTGTTGGACCAGGGATCAACAAAGTCAGCATTATATTTTCAGCCTTTATACACACAGTTGTAGGCGTGTTATAGTTCACTAACAACACTGGCCATGTGCTGTGATTGGTGTTTTGCATGGAGAAAGGGTTCATCCCATCTGTAGAGATCCCAAGTCGAAGATTCCTTGGATCAGCAGCAAAGTCTGGCCATTTAGCATTCAATTGTGCCCAAGAGATAGAATCAACGGGGTGTTGCATTGTACCATCTTCAGTGGCATTAGTATAGTGCCAACGCAGATCTTCAGCCATCCTTGTTGATCTAAACATCCTCCTAAACCTGTCCTTGATTGGAAAATATCTAAGGACCTTTGCCGGAATCCCCACCTTTATCACATTACTCTGCTTATCCTTTTCCCATCTTGAAACTTTGCATCTTGGACAGCTTTCGAGCTTCTCATACTCCTTCCTATACAATATGCAACCATTCTTGCAAGCATGAATGTTCTCGTAGCCAAACCCGAATATTTTCAGAAATTTCTTGATCGCAGCTAAACTCTTGGGAAGAACATTGTCTTCGGGTAGCATTTCCTCAAGTAAAACCAACAGCTGATCAAAGTAGTTCTCCGACACACCACTTTTAACCTTGAATCTGTAAAGTCCCATGATTGCTGAAACCTTTGTGTGTTTGATACAATCCGAGTACAATGGCGTTTGAGCGTCTCTTAGCTTCTTCTTAAATTCAGTTTCCTCAGGTGCTTCGTCATTATCATTTTTCTCATTGTCATTCGTCTGATTTGGACCACCATCCATCGAGAATACTGTCTGCAACAAATCAAATGCCTCCGTTTGATATTAAAGACCATTGTCTTCTGCATAATCTCTTTTTTCACCATGAATTCTCCAACAAGAACTCTTATACTTCTTATCCATACCCCTAATCACCAGATGCTCCACTATTGTATCTAATAACTGATGGCTAAGGTTGCGGCAGTCTCTACAAGGGCATAGCATTTCAGACAGATTTCCCAATCTTCTTGCTGACGATTTCACGAAATTAGTTGCTCCTTCTGAGTACTCGTGACTATTCCTACAAGAATCAGACAAAAGTACTTAGCTTTCTTTCAATCGGCAAATACAAGTGAGCTCGATTGATTTTAGGTTTTACCTTGGCAGCCAAATCCACGTCTTATCCATTTGCTTTCTTTCAGATACAAGTGAGATCGAGAGAAGAGCTGTTGAGACAAAGGATTTAGGGTTTGTTCTTGCTCGCGAGACGGAACAAGATATGTTCTGAGTTGTGTTCTGAAAATTTTGGCCGCCAAAAAGAACGGTTCATATCAAAGCTTTCTTTACAAAATAAATAGTTTACGATTAATCCTACTCCAATAAGAAAGAACGGCTCAGATCGAAGTATGTGACACAGATCCATCGGCGTGTAACTGGCCACGTCAGCAATCCTCGAGTTTACTCCTCATTGGCTTAGAGTATTAATTTCGTTTCAAATCAGAAAATTAACATATAAAATAGGTTATTAAGAAAAAAATTAAATTAAATCTTAAAAAATGTTCTATGATCATTCCAATTTAACGAATATTTTTTTATTTAAATATAAATATTTTATATGAGGTTTCATAAAATTCAATGATCTAAGCTTATATCTTCATAAACACTAAGACTTATGTATGTATAAATGTTTTAGGGTATAGGATTTTGATGAGTGAAATTGTATAAAAAGTTTAACTAATAAGTTTTATGAAAATAAGATTACAATATCACTTCTTTTGATAAAAAAAAAAAATCAGAAATCAAGTATAATTATGGTATATATGGTTTAGGGTAACTTTGGGGCTTAGGGTATTAGCTTTGGGGTTTAGGGATTTATCTTTAAAAGTTTAACTAATAAGTTTTATGAAAATAAGACTACAATATCCCTTCTTTTAATAAAAAAAACAGAAATCAAGAACAATTGGGGTTTAGGGTATTAGCTTTAGGGTGTAGGGTATTAGCTTTGGGGTTTAAGGATTTATCTTTCAAAGTACAGGGTTTTTATATTCTCATTTTAATGGTATAAGGATTTAACTTTAAGGCATAGGATTTTATCACACAATACAATATTTTATCACACAAGGCTTATAAAATAATATTACACATAATATTTGTTTATGTTTATCAACTTAGACATAATATCACACATGAGTTCAAACTAAACGCAACATAATATTATACATGATAAGATTAAACAACAACAGCTCTTCCTAAACGAGCTTGAGCTTATCATTTGGCCATGCCACAACTGAACCTATTGCATCAGATATGATTTCGATCTCCGAATTTGGCCTCCATACTTTTGCATCACCAATCTTAGCCACTTCAACCCACACCTTGCTTGCATTTGGACCTAAGGGTACAAAGTGGAACAACTCATTTGGATCCGTTGAAGCAACTCTTCCTTCAGCAACCTTACGTCCACAGTTGTTACAATCTAAGAGAATACACTTCTGCTTTGAACTCCTGGTTGAACTAGTGCTTCCTGGACTCTATAACTCACACCAGATAATAGAACATCAATCAACAGACAAACAAAATAGAATAACTTCATTCAGTCACATACCACTGCTTTTTTCTTGGCTGGTTTCGAAGGTGATCCTATTTTCTTGGCTGCAGATTTAGTAGGTGTTACATCTGCGACGGTGGTAGGCATGACTTCAACCTTTAGGACTGGCCATGTGATTTTTTTGTTAAGTGCATCACCAATCAAAAACATATCATCAGTTGACCTCCACAAATATGCCTCATCATTCAGCACCTTCAGAACTTCAACACAAACAGCATTGAGACCTAGAGGTATATTGTTAACCATGTCTTTGGATTTGGATGAACAGACGAGACCTTCAGCAATAACCTCGTCCTCTTCATTGGTCCAATCATATATCTTGCATCTGCGAGTTTCACCTTCCTTGCTTTGATAAAAATTAAGAAACTAATGATTAGAGATAACTCATCTTTCGTAGGAAGAAAACAATATTTGAAACTTTACCATGGATACATCGTCTGAAAAGTGTTGATCCCTATCCAATATCACTTTATCCACTGGCCAAGCTATTTTGTATCCCACAGCTTCATCAAGAGTTGACACATCTGTTGTAGGCCTCCAGAGAGAAGCTATCGAGCTTAGTGCAGACCTCACAACGATCGCCACTGCATTAGGACCAATTGGTATACGACCAATTTTGTACTTCGGTTCAGCAGAGCAGAATTTTCCTTCACCAACAACAACATCTTCTGCTTCAATCCAATCGAGTATCTGTACTCTCACTCCTTCTTTGAATCCACCACTACTCTCAGATGTTTCAGCATCAACATTACTTTTCTGAGAGAAGGAAAAGAAACTCGTAAATGTCTTAAAGACCATTTCACCAAATGTAATGAAATACTTACCATCTTTCAAGCTAAGTCTCGGACCATGCCCTTTAACTCTTCAATCTCACTTTTCATTTCTGCAATTTTTGCGTCTCTAAATTACAGATATGTTAGTTTAGTAGTTGTAACCCCTCTACCAAACCCCCTAACTCATCCACCTTTGTCTTTTCCCAAAATCTTGCTCACAGCATCTTCCCTTATGTTCTCAGCAGAAGTTGAGTCCATTTGACTATCAAGTGACTGTATTTGTTCCTGATACAAACATGTAAACACAAAATCATTCACTAATCATAATCCATTAATTATACACAACAACTTCGAAAATTCTTACAATAGTCTCAGCAAATCGAGGCTTCACCGGTCTACCATCAGCATGAGTGTAGCCCGCAATCCATACCTTACTCCTACTCACCTTTCTTGGGTCTGTACTCCTTTTTTTCTATATAAAAAAAACTGACAAATCTCAATAACAAGTTATTTTAACAATCTGTACAATTTTATAGATGTTCCCATCAAAAAACTTTACCATATCTTCAGCTAAACGAAGCATCCCGTTACAGCTGGTAGTGTGAGGAGTCTGATTTTTTCTCATCTCTCTGTACTTGTTACTTATTTCCTACAATAAAAATATGAGTGATTAAATCTATAAGACATGACCTATAAACAAGAAAGTTAATTTGCTGGAGATAACTAACCGTGAAAGTTTTGGTAGTCTTGCTCCTAACCCAAGAGTTCCACACTTGAATGGATGGGACATTGCTGGGTTTTAAATCAATTCTCTCAGCAGTAGTCTTCGCAGCACGTACTTGTGACACTAGCCTTGACTTCCCAGCCCTCCACAAATTTCCCAGCTGCTTGAAAATAACAGCTTTCTGCCATTCTTCTTGCAAGTTAAACCTCTCCTGCATCACAATAAGCAAAGGTCAAACATGTTTACAGAAAATCAACAAAACATATAGACGATTATGTCACCTGAATTTCTTCCCACATTGTTGCTTTAGTCGCTGCATCAAGTTTTCTCCAATCAGAAAGTGTAACCGGAACATGTTCCCTCACAAGAGGACCAACAAAAGATGATAGTGTTACTGAACCAGATCCAACATGTTCACCAAAGTCAGTAAATGTGACCGCAACCTTATCATTAGGATTTTCAACCACTCTACGCATCTTTGTTGGTCCTCTTTTATTTCTTTCTTTCACTTCATCCCCTGGTAACTGAACTCCTTCAGTACTAGGAATCTGATCATCTTGAGCATTGTTGACTTCATCTTCTTCGTTCCCTCTCTCATTGCGACCTCCATCTTCTTCTTTGTTCCCTCTCTCATTGCGACCTCCATCTTCTTCCATATCAAGAGCTTATTTTTCGTTCCCTCTCTCATTGCGACCTCCATCTTCTTCTTCTTCTTCATCCATATCAAGAGCTTCTTCTTCGTTCTCTTTCTCTTCGAGAACTCCATCGTCTTTGCTAGATTCTTCTTCGTTTCCTTTCTCTTTGACAACTCCATCATCTTTGCTAGCTTCTTCTTCGTTTCCTTTCTCATTGACAACTCCATCTTCTTTATGTTCTTCTCTGGTCTGACCAGCTACCGGTCTTACATATTCAACCTCATCATCATTACTTGTTACATATTCATCATCTTCTACTACTTCATCCTCTTTCTCTTCCTGTCCAGTCAAACAAGCTTCTCCTTCTATCTCATCCTGAGCAACCTCCAGTATTACATCTTCTCATTGAGCAGCAACCTCCGGTGTTACATCTACAAGGTAATCATCATCTCCCGGTGTTACATCTTCTCGTTGAGCAGCAATTTTCTGGATTCTACTACTTTTTCTCGTTGGCGTAAGAAGTAAAGTCTTTGCTTTCTTGTATGTTCTTTTCTTTACTTGTAGTTTTTGTTCATGTCCAGTCAAACAAGCTTCTTCTTCACCCTCTTCCTCATCTTCAGACATTGCTTCATTGTCACTACCATCAACCTGTGGTGTTACATCTTCTACCTCCTCACCAATCTTAGCCACTTTCTTTAGTTTACCCCTTCTTCTCTTAACTACATTATTTTTTGGAGAAGCCACTTTCTTTGTTGTTGGAGTAGCAACTTCGCGTGTTGGATTTTCTACCTCCAAGCCTTGATTACGTCTACTCCGACGAGCTCCAACTTGTCCTCCTCCTCTTGTCCTTGCCATTTCTGAAGTAAAATCAAAACGAGATATCAAAATTGATATCCAAAATTGAAACCCAAAATCAAAATCGAACCGAAACAAACAAAATTGAAACCCAAATCAAAATCAAAACCCAAAATCAAATTGAATGAATCAAAATCGAAATCAAACTCAAATAAAGCTTCGATTTGATTGAATGAGAACATACCTCTCGTGATTTTCTGTTGTACGATGAGCTTTGAATTTCTCGTGTTTTAAGTACTTAGAAAGTGAAACCGAGGAGAAACCGAGGAGTAAGGGGAAAAAGTGAAGAGGTTTCGAGAGATCTCTCGTGTTAAGTACTTAGAGATATTTTCGGATTAAAAATAATATATTTTTACATATACGATAGCTTCTTTTTCTGATATGCAATGATAAGGCGCCTCAACTTACCAAATTGACGCGGCTAAATTCTTTTCTTTTCCCGCGATAACAAACATAGTGTTTCAGATTAATAAACACTATTAGAAAGGTCGGTGTTGGTATACAATAGCAGAGCTGTAATAAACGTTATACTACGACGCTATTAATACCCACATTTCATGTAGTGTTACCAAGAGCCTTGTTATCCTTGCTGATGTCCTTTTTGTGCTTCTTTTTGATCTACTTAATAAAGTAGTCTATGATCCTGTGGTCAAAGTCCTCACCTGCACAAAGAGAGAAGGTAAGTGGTTAGCATTAGCAATATCATCATAGAGGACAAGCATGTGTGGTGTTTACCTCCCAAGTGAGTGTCACCATTAGTGGAGAGAACCTCGAAGACACCGTTATCAATGGTCAAGATACTGACATCAAAGGTACCACCACCAAGGTCAAAGACAAGGATGTTCTTCTCACCACCCTTCTTATCAAGACCATAGGCAATAGCAGCAGCAGTGGGTTCGTTGATGATTCTGGCAACATTGAGAGCAGCAATAACACCAGCATCCTTTGTAGCCTGCCTCTGGGCATCATTGAAGTAAGCTGCAACATAGTAAACCCCAGATAAAGAATCAATAAACTGTGTGTGTATATATATTCACAACGCATGATGAAGCAGAAGCTAATCTGGAACAGTGACAACAGCATCCTTGATTTTCTTTCCAAGGTAATCTTCAGCAGTCTCCTTCATCTTAGTGAGAATCATGGCACTGATTTCTTCAGGAGAGAAAACCTTGGTCTCACCATCCTTGATCTTGACTTGAATGTAAGGTTTACCATCCTTGTTCACAATCTGGTAAGGCACAAGCTTCCTGTCCTTTTGGACTTCTTTGTCCTCAAATCTGCCATAAGGAAATAATTAAAGCAACAAACATATGCATGCATGCAAGGTGAAAAAGGAAAGGGGGATGAAATTTACTTTCGGCTGATCAATCTCTTGACGTCAAAGATGGTCCTCTCGGGATTAAAAGCAGCCTGGTTCTTAGCAGCCTCACCAATGAGTCTTTCGGAGTCGGTGAAAGCAACCCAGGAAGGAGTAATACGGTTACCTTCGTCATTGACAATGATTTTAACATGGCCATTCTTGTAAACACCAACACAAGAGTAAGTGGTACCAAGATCTATCCCTATCATTGTTCCCAACTTGGTGGTGGCTTCTTCTTTAGCAGTGGAAAACAACGCAAATAAACATCCTGAAGAAGCATAATATAATCACTTGTCAATTATAGTGAGTACATATTTGCCAACTAACAAACCAATTGTTAATCTTAAAAGAGATGTAATACTGAAAGATAGTAAAAAAAAACACCATCAAATCTCTAGGAAATGAAATGAATTTTGTGCAATCAAAACATCAACGCAGAGGCCAGATTAAAACAAAAATAAAGATGTATATTAAGACAAGAAAATTGTCAGACACTAAGATGGAGACGTAGAGATGAGAAAATTACTAACCAAAGAGGATGATCACCAGCACAACCGTGCTGTTTGCTCCGAATGAGCGAGCCATAGTATCGAATAGTTGAGTGTGTATTATATTTCTCTCTTGTTCTGGTTTTTTTTTGTATCTTTTTTCTGTATAGTTGAGTGAAAAGATTCGATCCGATCCTGAATACTTGGGTCGACCAAGATCGAGCGGGAAACGTCCCGGGACCTCCGGATGATGGTATGTTAATCGCTCGCTTGCTCACGTACCAATCAATAAAAAAAAAAGGGG